>APFE030007596.1:59121-185901 GCA_000404065.3 Pinus taeda | reverse complement strand
ATATATAATATATAGCACGTTATATATATGAGTTATATATATTATATATAAAGTAGTGTTATATGTCACGTTATATTTATTATATATATATGTTATATAACGTTATTTATATTAAATATATATATTGGACCATTTGTAAATAACGTTATTAACGTTATTTATGGTTGACCGTCACGACCCCCCTGCCCAGTCACGTCTTTTTTCACACTGTTCTGAAACTTATCGAATACGTTATAATTATGTTATATATATCATTAACTTCTGAACAGGTCAATTAACGGAACCCTTTAATTGATGGTCGAAATTTTGGTAACTCGCAAAATTACGGACGCAGCGGGGACGGGGTGTATGGGACGGACGCAGCGGGGACGGGGGACGCAGACAACAATGGTAGTGGAAGTCTGTGGGCAGCGAACGGACAGCAGGCTGTGAGCAGCGGGCAAACAATTGTAGACCGAGAACGAACTGCTCCGATACCAGATGAGACGAAAAACTTATGAACGCAAAAATAGATATGCAAATATTTATTAATAATTAGATAAATTATAGATGATGATATTACAATTGCGGTTGCCTGGCTTATATACCGCCATGGGCACCCTTTGGGAAAGGGCATGATCTTATGATCGTGCCCTTTCATCTAACTAAACCTAAAATTAAACAATAACCTAAAATTAACTAATTTTTTACATAACAGAGGATGTGCGCAAGAGCAGAGCGTCACAAGGTCTGCGACCGCACACGGAGGGTTGCGCTGCCGCGCGAGTTGGTTGGAAAGTGATTGTTGAAGTCACTATTCATGATGGGATGCTCGACTTGAGCAATAGTAATATGACAGTGTCAGAGGAATTGCGCAGACACTAGTCCTCACTCAGCGGCTTGCAAGGATGCAGCAAGCCAAGGCATTGAAGGAACAGGTGGACACGACGTGGCATAAGGAGGCAGTTCTCAAAGTACGCATACAGCCGTGGATCGACGAGGCTTTCACTATCACAACAAACATCGAAGGAAAGCTAGCACACATACAGGGGATGCACATGTTAATGCAGAGAAGTGCCCCAGACACAGAGGTCTCAAAACAAAGAATGCAATAGATCCACCACGCAACAACTCAGTGTGCTGTCGACATCAACACAGTGCGAGGATAGTTGGAGGAACTCCGTGCCAAGATTGCCGCACCAACAGAGTGACTCAAGGGCGAGTCACGATGTTTGTGTTGGGGGCCTGTTGGGCATGGGATCCCCCCGAGGCATGTTTTGGGGCTCAAAGCCCATGTTTTGACCAAATGATGTTGTAAAGCCCCGTGAATTGCGAGCATGGAATTATGGTAGAGTGATAGGGTTGTCTGGCCTAGTTTGTAAGCTAATGTCGGCCTACCCATGGTCCACGGACCATGGGATTGTATAAATAGAGTGAGCTCTAAGTGAAAAAGATAATGAGGAGAGCGAAGTATGGGATAGAGAAGTAGAAGCATAGAGCAAGAGTCGAAGTGTATCTTGGGTTGTAGAGTAGGAAGAAGGCTTTGCAGCTGAGTGCGCAAAGGCCTAGTTGTCCACAGTTGAGTGTGCAGACCCCTGTAGTTGTGTGCACAAGGCGGAGTTGAGTATGTAAAGAAAGAAGATATTAATAAAAGGAAGTTTGGCATTACTTTGTGTATCTCATTATGGATTAATGCATGTTCTGATCTGAATTACAATTATATTGTTTCTTTAGTGTGCGTGCATGTATGAATGGTTTATATTACTAAAACATAACTTAACACATACAAATGAGCTAAGTAATCAACTAACAGTGGAATACTTGTAAGACTTAGGTAATATCAACGTTTGACCCCTGAGTAGGGTTACGCGAAGGCAACATCGTAGGCTGTGAGACACAGGTAAGTGCGCATAGCGACGTACGCGCAGGGTCGAACTACGAGCCACTTGAAACCATCAGACATCTCCAGGGTGCGGAAACCTGGTTCTAGCACCCTCTCATACTACTTCGGGTGAGACCTCAGTCCACGCTCTATGGACTGTTGTTGAAAGGGCCAGTAGTACAGGGATTTGTTTGGCTAAATCAACTCTGGACCTAGGTCAGGCCCCAATAAGCCAACATTGTGACATCTCCCATCATCAAGCATCAGACGCAGAAGTCTACAGAACATCGCTCGCTCATACAACTTTGGGTTTGCTTTTCCTTCTTTGTGGTATTTGTTGAATGATTAAGGTATTCAATATGGGTTCCATTGAGGACAAAGAAATTGTTGAGCATAAGCCCTCGAGAACATCTATGAAAAGCATAAGTATCCCATGAAATCAATGAAATCCAAGCTCTCTAGTGAGTTGGGATTATTAAAGAAGTAGGTTTAACTTTGGTTTATGTCCATTTTATGTCATCTTTTTATGTAAACTCATATTATCATTGCATTTGTTGTGAGCGCGTATAAATATGTAAAAGTTTACCAACATTGGAAAACATTGCGTAGTAGAAGAGCGAAGTTGCAAGAAAATTTTTGAATGACTCAAATTAACAATTTATTAAAGTTATTAAGCACTCTAATTTTGTCCATCGCTAAAGACATAGTCAAAATTAGCAAAACCACTCTTGTTAACATTCAAACATGTCTACAATATGCTCAAGAAAAATCGAGTTTCTGCAACTCGAATCTCATTTCCAGCAAGAAGATCTACAACACAATAGACATCATTCTTAACCTATTTTTGTTTAGAACATTGAGATAGACTGCCATCAACAACAAGAAATTGCAGATGTAGTACCCATTTTAGGAGCAGATGTGCAAAAATATGCAGAAGTTCAGTCAGCACTTCCCAAGTCAATCATCAGAACTTAGGAAGAGCTTGTCAATAACAAACACATAAATGATTTTAAATATGACAAGGATGTGTCCTTTCATATTCCAGACTATTGCAAGCCAATCTGATTTCAAAGTGTTGGATTTCTCCAGGACGTTTCATCTTCACCTATTCCTCCTCTACAACAACAAATTATGAAATGCCAATATTTTGACTGAGTTGGCCATGTGAAAGATCATTGTTTTGATCTTCACCCATGCAAGCATAGTGGCCAGCATAGTCATTCTTCAAACAAATGCTTCAAAAACAAGCCTCTTGCAAGAACAAAGATTATGGATAGATGGGTTGTTTCTTGGCGATGGACTTCAACAACCAAAAATATATTTAAACCATACCACATAGTTTTTCATGAGTATTGAAAAGTCTTGCAATTGAGTTATCTTCTTCTTCTCACCTTGTATCTAACAAGGGGGGAAATGATGATCATCTACAAGTTTCAAAGCCACATCAAGCGAGCCTGAGCCACAACTTGAACCTGCCTCCTGAGCCTACAACCATAGATAGTCATACCGAGATTGGGAGTTTTAGACAGAGACATAGAAGCCCCTAAGCATGCCTTTAGTTGGTGGCCTTCCTTAAACCACCACAGGTCAAATACCTCCCTTTTTCCAGGTTGAAGGTTTCCCTCTTCAAAGCATTAAAGAGCACCTCCTCTAGCATAAGACTTCAATTTCTTGCCAAATTTGGAAGAGTTATGGGAATCGCAATAAGCATCTCTTTGGTTGGTGGCCTTCCTGAAACCATTGCAGGTTGTAGACCTCCATTTTTTAGGTTGAAGGTCTACCTCTTCAATGCATTAGGGACACTTCCTCTAGCATAAGACTTCAAATTCTTGCCATATTTGGAAGAGCTATGGGAATTTCACTAAGCGTTCCAGTGTTGGTGCTCATCCTTAAACCGCTACTCGTTGAGACCTCGATTTCTCCCACCTTATGCCATCATCTCAGAGATCACATTCAACTTATTTCTACCTGATTTGTTGTATTTTTGTATTACAACTTTCTTCTTGAACTCATATATACCCCTTAGGATTGGGGGGGGGATGTTGGACACCTAATCCACTAAGGGTTGGTGTGGAATGTGTACAACCACCGAAGTCTAAGAGACCTCTTGTTATGTGAAGCCCAAGGGTCACAAGGAAATGTATAAATGTACATTATTGTGAATAAAAAATGCAATGAATGTTTATCTTACATGTTTCCTTCTTCGTGTGTGTGTTTAACAATATTATTTTTATATAGAAATGATGTTGTTTGCTCTGAGATATTTTTTTTCCTAAAGTAGATTTCCCTCTTCCTGCTTAATTCAAGGAAGAGGTATATAGTCAACATATTTCAGGATAAACATACTAGTCATGTCAATGAGACTTGAACCTAGGTAGGGAGCTTATTATAAAACAGTCCCAACCACTTGGGATATAATCAATTGACTCATAAATAGTTTGTTTATCTTATGCTTTACGTGTGTGTTGTCTCTTTTCAAAATTACCAATATAGAGATTTGTCGCTTTGGCGATGCAAAGATCTATTGTGGCAAGGGTATCAGGTTTATTGGATCTGATTCTTAGGTTGGTAGATATCATGAATATCTGCATGTGGCTCTGTTAAGACTCAAGAGCTTATCACTCATAAAATGTTGGATGCTTATATATAATGATTAAAGGTTGTTTGTAAATTGTGTATAGTGGATTAAGTGTGTTTTGCAAACTATGTTGGTCTGCCAATTCCCACAATTTGGTGACTTTGTGTTTAGAAGCTTGACTTCCTATGCGTATTTTCAAATTTGGTGGAACATGTAATAATTTCAATGTTCAATTATTCTTGGTTGGAAATTCATAACTTTTATTATTTGCCAATTAAGAATGTAAGCGACATTTTCATAGTCATTTGAAGGTATCCACGCTTGCATAGATTGTTATGTATAAAAAAACAACATAAGAGGGTGGTTAGAGTACATGGAGTATTGTTCTTAGGCGATTTGAAGAAAAACATTTACTTCAAATTTTGCAAATGTCATTATGTACCATGAAGTTGATCAATCATACTTACTATGTTAAGGCCTGCTTCAGTTTGGCAAATGGAATGCACATTTTGGTATAGCATTAACACAAAAGCTGACTAGATAGATTTATTATGCTTAAGTTTGGCTACCAATTTGGCAAGTGGGAGAGATTCATATAGAGACATTGATTGTTAATTTTACATTATACATTTTGTGGGCTAGCATATTTCTCATTGTTTCACTAGTAGAAACACCATATTTGATTAAATATATTGTATGTGAACTATGGAAAAATATATACAGAGACTTAAATGTTTTAAATTGTGATTTTGTAACTAAAACATATGTCACTAATGTACTTCATTCATGCATATGTAATGTTAGCATGATGTAGTGATTCTATTTATATGCAAATTAGAGAGGAATCATTGTTCAAATTCTCATTTGAATTGAAAAATGTGTATACAATAACAAATTGTTGAATTGGATATTAGAATAGGGCTCTAGTGTTATCATTTAATATAGACTTGCTCAATAGGTATAAAATTTGAATCACTTATTCCAATTCCTCATATTCACGTGAGTGTCAATGGAGTTAAGAGATGGAAATTACTATTGTTTTGTTATTTGGAAATGTTTCATATTGTTCTTTGTTCTTTTTTAGATATATCATTAATTGATCTTTTAGTTTTTTTGTAAAGTATCAATGGTCAGAATACCTAATTGTTTTGCTTTTTGGCCTATTTTTTGTTAGATTGCGGATTTTAGTATTCATTTTTCTTGGTTTGTTGTTTCAAATTAATCACCAAGTTTGTTGCATATTACTAGCAGGAATTGTGGACACGGTAAGGTTTTATTTGTATGGTAATTTTAACAAGTTCATAAATTTGAGGATTATCTTTACAACATTTCCACTAAGTTTTTGAGCTACTTGTGTGATGAACTTGTATTTGATTAAATTTCTTAGCTCTTGCATAAAGATGATGGTAGTTTACAATAATTGTAAAATGACAATGCTCTCTTCTAGTTTGTTAGTATAAAGGAAGAGAAATATGAATATATGGGTTTTTGGTCAGAAATAGAGAACAATGTTAAGAAGTTGTGGATGTTAACAATTGTTAATGTGCAAGAATTAGTAATACATATTGATTTCTTTTATCTGAGTCAATCTTTCAGGTTTTGTGTGTATTTATCAACATGGATCTACTTCCCTTGCGATATGTGATCCTCTTAGCAAGTTGATCAAGTGTTTGGTGGTTTTAGTATGTTCGAACCTGTAGAGATTTGTATTTCAATGGAAATTTTTTGATTTGCTACATATTGTTGGTATTTTTCCACAAGGGACTCTTTTTGTTGAGAATTTGTTTTTTTTAAATGATATTCATAAAATCTAGTTTTAGATACTCCATGATGTGTAAGATTGAAGTTTGCTAACTTGACTTGATGAGTTGTTTTAGAACATATTTTTTTGTTCTCTGAAATGTCTTTACCTAATTTGTTGTATATTGTCTCAAGGGTTGTTTTTCTTGTTATGGTAAGTAGAAGACAAATAATCATGTGTGTTGGGTATGGAATCCCCCCAAGGCATGTTTTGGGCTTAAAGTCTAAGTTTTGACCAAATCCTTTGTAAAAGCTCCGCAAATTATGGACGCGGAGCGCGAAGTCATAATAAAGTCACAGGGTTGTCCACCCTCTTTTTTGTAATATAATGTTGGCTTGATAGAACTACCCATGGTTTGCAGACCATGGGATTGTATAAATAGAGTGAGGCTCTAAGTGTAGAAGAAAGGAGGAAATAAAAGTATGATGAGTCTAAGCGATTGATTCGAAGTGTAAAGGGTGTCTTTAGGTCGTAGAGTAGGAGAAGGCTCTGCAGCTGAGTGCGTAGAGGCTTAGTAGTCTGCAGTTGAGTGCGCGGACCCTTACAACTGAGTGCGCTGGGCACGTCGAGTCTGTAATTGTTGGAAGAATTAATAAAGAGAAGTTTACCATATTTTTGTGTATCTTTTCATATTTTTATGTATGATTGGGTATAAATTGCAAGTGTACTGTTTATTTGTTGCGCAAACTCATATGAATGTCTTGTATAAATAAATATCAAGCAAGACATCCATTTACGCGAAGATAATTAATTAGTATAGGAAGATCAGTAAGATCTCAGGTGCGTCTTAGGGGAATAGTGCAGAGCGCTGCTCCAGCAGCGTAAAGGCTCCATAACCCCTGGTTAGGGCAGTGCGAAGGAAACATATCAGGGCATGAGGAACAGGGAAGTGCATGAAGTAACTTGCGCGCAGGGACGAATAGTTGGATCCAATCAAATCTTCAGACATCCCAAGGGTGTGGACACCTGGTTCCAGCACCCCCCATACTACTTCGTGTGAGACCTCAGTCCACGCTCTACGAAGTGTTGCTGAAAGGGCCAATAGTACATGGATTTGTTTGGCTAATTAACTCTGAACCTGGGTCAGGTCCCAACAAGCCAACAAATGGTTCCGTTGCTAGGACTGGGATCTACACAGAGATGTCTTATGTCGTATCACTGGAATCTGACAAAGAAAGGAATTGAAGATTGGTTGGACAGAAAGATTCACGAGTTTGCGGCGCAGGAAAACAAGAACTCGTGACTATCGAAGGAAGATTGGTTAGATAGCTACTTATATATGGAGATCCACAATTTTTTCTTCGCATATTTCCCCACTGAGCTATATGAGTGGATCGTGAAGTTAGTAGATAGCCAAGGAATGTGTAAAATCGACGAACTTATTGTGTGGACTCCAGAATTGGTGCACAGATTGGAAGCTTCGGAGGATAAGATCACACGTGTTGTTGATCACTGGCTTGATTGAATTATAGGAGGATTCATCACTGAGTTCACGGTAGATACTTAAGTCAGCTATAGTGAGGCAGAACGACGCTTCCTCAAAGGGCCGTGAGGTAAGTACGTTAAATATTTGAACACTTGGCTTAAAATGCTACTGCGTGAGAAACGGTTTATGCGAATAAATTGATGTTTGGGGCTACGCGAAGTGGGAGAATCTATAGAAATGAAGGTAGCACAAAACTAGAAACTAGCCCATTGATTTCAGCTCCGCAAGGGGGTGAGGAAGAGCTCATGAAGGTCTCACCAAGAAGTGTGATCAATTTGATGAGGTAGAGGATTCCGTGCATACCACCCCCACCCACACCGCCTCCAGTTTCACCGTCTTCACCTCCATCTTCGCCCATACCACCTCCGCCACCACCGCGAATCAATATGGCAAGCGCGATAAAGTTGCCAGTGTTCAAGGGAGTAGGGAATGAAGGCCCAGACTAGTTTTGGTTCGTGATAAAAGCTGTATGGGAAGTGCAGGGAGTCACATATGATAATATAAAGAAAGCGACGTTTGTCAGCACTCTGCAGGATTGTGCGCTGACTTGGTACATTAAGCATTCCAATGACAATCCGAATGCGGGGGTCGGGGATATCCAAGCTGTGCTGAACAAAGAATTTAGCAGGCCGAAGTCAGAGACATGGTCGATCATTGGGTTCAAGGAGATCATGATGCTTCCAGGCGAAACCCCTTGGGAGTTGGATCATAGACTGAAGTGTACAATTCATGAAGCTAATATGAGCTTGATGGATGGGAAACACCGTGCATGGTTTGTAGCATCGCTAACGCCACACCTAAGGAAGGTTCTGTCACAACAAAGGCTAACAACTCAGGCCATGGAATTAGAGATCAAGGTGAGGCTGCATTAGACCCCAATACAGGATCCTAACCTGGGAGTTCAACAAATCCACGTGTAGTTGAAAAACTTATTTCTTGAGATGCAAATTTTGAAACAACAAGACAATTTTCCTAGAAGTGCACGATGAGGTATGGTGCGTAAAGTGCAAGGGTCAGGGACATGACAAGGACCCCTTCCCAGTTTTCGTGAATTACCTCGAGGGAGGAGGACCAATGCAATTAAGACCAGAGGCACAAGTAGGACCGAGCGCGTACTTGCATTATGGTGCGCTATTTGTTAGATATGAGGAAAACATGCTATAGATAACTGCCATTTATTATAGAAGAACACATAGAATGCACAACAATTGTTCTGTAATTTTTGTAGATCAATATGCCATGATGAGTGCACCTGTAGAAGTTACGAGCTGATGATGGATGGAACTCCTACCTACAGAGTTTAGGCTAAAACGTGACTCCTTGACCAGAACGCAGGGATGGCGCGAACCAAATTTCAGGAGCGCGGACGAGGCTGAGGTGGAGGAGGACCAGGAAGAGGTCGCGAATAACTGATATGTTGCAATTGTGGACGGCTAGGGCATTATGCCTGTGATTGTACGAATCCAATGCAACCATCATGCTTGTATTGTACATTGTTTAATCATGAGACAGAGGATTGTCCCACACTGATAGAGAGGTTGCGCGATAAAGGAGCACTCCAACCTCCCCCGACTCGGAACCTGCAAATAATGAGGTCTGAGTTGTGCGAGGAAGACCCTAATGTGAATATTGTGCTCCAAAGTGGAATTACAACAGGGGATGACAAAGGCAAGTAGCCTGAAGAAAGTACTTGGGTTCGCAAGGCTCCAACAAAGGAACCATAGTTTGATTTGGAGTGCGCTAAGGAAACCTTCATGGAAGCCAAGAAGAGCTTCGCTGATGCCTCCACTTCAAGAAGTAAGGACATACCAAAGCTAGAAATGGACCCATTGATGCTCACAACATTCCTGGAAACATGCATGAAGCTACTGCACGATAGAAAGGTTGTAAAGGGGCTGTAGGAGCTCATGAATAGATGTGCTGGGACCGCGCCAGGAGAACCATGCGTAGTCTGAAAGCTTGGAAAGCACACGACGCGAACGGGAAGGGAAATGAGATTGACTGCATAGATTAAAGAACATGGGATGGACCAAGTGATTCTAGATCTAGGATCGGACGCCAATGTCCTATTGAAGCAGATATGGGAGCGCATGGGAAGGCCTATGCTACAATTGTCTCCTATCCAACTGCGAATGGCGAACCAGCAAAAGATCCTACCTATGGGGAGATTGCAGGGAATCACAATAGATATCGAAGCGCGCTAGCAGATTTTGAAGTGATAGAGATTGTTGATGACAACAATCCCTACCCCATGCTATTAGGAATAGATTGGGCCATTGACATGAATGGGGTGATAAATCTGAAGAAGCGCAAGATAATTTTTTAGAAAAAGTCTCTACGTGTGGTTGTACCTTTAGACCCTGCAGAAGGATCACGCTACACGGAGCCGATGTGCGACTACGACAATGACGATGACTTGGATTGCATCTACAAGATAACTGCGTGAGAGCAAGACTAGATGAATCTGATTGCGGATGGACGAATCTCATGGGAGTGCAAAAGCTCCTGCACATCGGATTCTGACGAGGAGATAGAACGATGGCAGAACTGGTTACACGAGGTAGCCACGCTAAATTGCAACATGATGACGAGATCACTGCATTGCATAGCAAACAGAGGTAAGAGATATGCCTAAGTATGATGGATTAAGTGAGGTGGATGATTTCCTAAACAGATTTGAAAAAGAAGTACCGAAACAACAACGTTTCGACGCTCTGAAATGGGTATTGGATGCTACGCCCGCAAGGTGGTGGGGTACGCACCAAAGAAGCTTTAAGGAATAGCGTGAATGTAGGAGGATGATGCACATGTAGTTTGGGAAGCCTCAGACACGATTAACAGACAAGATTGCTGGATGAAACGGTCCGTGCACCCACCTATCCAGATGGATGCGGGCATATGGTGTGAAACCTACCTGGATACACACAATCTTCATGTTAGGAGACATGGTCAGTAAGCAGGTGTGGGCAAGGCAATGGCGTGAACGACCCCTCTGATTGAAACCACGAAGTATGGGAAGACCAAGTGCGCAGAACTTTATCCATGCAGAAGCCCTTAACAGAGTATGCGAAGCGTTGAACAAGGTCCACAATGCGAAGCAGATTGATTGGGACCTCCGCGTACCAATGGTTCTATGGGCTTATAGGGCCACGTGCAAGAACCTGATGGCGCAGGCACCTCCAAGGATGGAGTATGAAGTGAACGCTGTAATCCCCATGGAGCATGAAATGTCGAGTCTGTGCATGGCAGCAACGGTAGATACGATGGTTCGCGGAGCCTTGAAAGAAGGGATCGCACAGCTGAAAAAAGCGAAACACTTGGGACTTGAGGAAGAAATCCAATAGGGAAATTTTAGCCTCCAAGGACTTGAGAAAGAAAGGATGTGATTAAGGAAGAAAAGCGCTCTGGTAGAAGCGGAAGTCAAGAAGCTAGAGGACGAGATAAAGGAAGACTTTCTCAATAAAAAGACCAGGGTGATAAAACGGGGTGCACATGATCACGTTGACAAGTTTGAGGACTATCGTCACAAATTGATCAGTTTGATACCTTGGCTTGGACTGCATATTACTAAGAAAATCAAATAGGGTGGTGTGTTGCAAATGATAAAGTGCGCAACGCCACTAGTAACGATAAAAGGTGGGTATTTTCAAGGAAGAATAATGGATGACCATAGGAAATCATATACAGGTGGCACGACCAACTGAATAGTCGAAGGAAGTGCAGTCTTAGCGCTCCATGTGGTTGAAAGGAGGCGCGGGACTATAAACTATTCTGCCCGGGAGCTGCGCGATGTTGGAGCTACGCGCAAAAGCAAAGAGTCACTAGATCTGCAACTGCGCAAGGAGGGTTGCGCTGCCACACAGGTTGGCCAAAAAGTGACCGTTGGAGTCACTATTCACGATGTGATGCTCGACTTGAGATTAAATGGAGCAGGCGGTAGGCATTTAAGATGTGATTTATGGGCAAGATTTGGGAAAATATGCCACCAAGGGAGCATTAATGAACCGGATTTGGGGGGAACGGTTGAATTCAAATTCAAAAGGTGCTATAAATTACAAAGGGCTACCCAACAAAAAACACTTGGTCATTTGCGAATTGAGTTATTGAGCAGAGTCCTATTTGCTTTGTGTCGAGCGTTGATTAAGCCCCTGATTTTGCGAGTGATAGATTTCTGGACGAACATGACGACAATAGCTGAGGAAGTTATGGAAATTACAGAGATGACTGCCAAAGAGGCCACGTAGGCCCTGACTGTGGGTGATGCCCCGGAAGGCGTTGAGATTGTAGTAGAAATCCCTAAATCACTATACACACAAAGGCCAAAGAAAGACAAACAGGCGATGGTTCTCGTACGTGTGTCCCCACGAAACCCACTGCGCACTAGGCTGACAATGGAGGAGAAGGGGAAGCCATTTCCATAGAAACCGACGAGGAAGAGGAAGACCTGGAGGACCTTATCATTGAAGAAGACGAGGATGAAGGCATGGAGGAGGAAACTGAGCCTGCGCATCCTCCAACAAATCTGCCCGCATAAAGGGAAGGCTAAAGTTCCCAAGGATCTTGACGAGAGCAAGAGCTTTCTCTAGACCCCGCTCCTCCCAAACAACATCATTTTTTAGGGCACGCACCTGGGATGGGTGTCGAGCTTAAAATTTGAAGATTGGGATGTCACTGAACAGGAGAAGTTCCCTCACCTTGAGACCGCACACCTCATGAATCCTAAGTAGAACATTGCGGCGGGGGTTATCGAATTAGAGTCGCGAAAGTGGTTGCGTGGAGTGGAAAAGGCAGGGCTACTTAACTTGCTATGGGTGCCGCATTTCCACCGTGACCCAATAACAAGTTTTGTCATCAGGCAGCTGCTCTGCCTAGAGCATGGGGGGTGTCTGTGGCTGGAGGAGCCCATTCCCATCACGGAAGACTTGATTCACCACATTAATTGGCTTCCATGCAAAGGTGAGGACCCCACAGACATCTCGGAGGGGAAGAGCAGTGACTTGGCCATTGCAAAGGCCATGAAGAAGAAATACAAGTTGGTGAAGAAGAAAAGGGGCTACGCCATATCCAGCATCAATGACAAAGTAGTAAGAGTGGTGACCCAAATACTGGTCGGTAAGGTTATGCGCAAGTGCCGCACGGACGAGGTACTCGCCTGGTGGTAGCACTTGCTGAGCAGTGCATGGAGGGGATCCGGTTTAACTGGTCTGTGTTCCTCTGTAAAGAGTTCCTGGAAAATTGCCATGAGGCCTAGGAACAAGGCAAAACGTTCCACTATGCATGGCTTCTGCTGTCCATAGTGCTTGTGGCAGGGGAATTGTCGAAGGACAGTCAGTTCCCCATAATTGACAAGGATCTGCCAGAGGCCGTGAAGTATGCTTCGCTCTGGGCCACAAAGGACGTGAACTGGATCCACGACAAAAAAATATTTTGGATTTTCATGGAAATGAACCTTAAAATGGGGATTAACCGTAACCTGCAGTTATCACCCACTGTCTACAATAACCTGCAAAGTTTTACAGAGTTTAAAGCCAACCTCCACAACATATACATCAGAGCATGCAAGGATCCAACCAAGCAATGGCGAGAGCTACCCTTTGTAGCCACGGACAACGTAATCTTTGATGTACTGGAGAAATGGCCGCCAAAGTGGCGCGCTCCAGACATCGTGGCAATGGAGCTGTTTGCGGCACAAAGGAAGAAAGAGGAGGCCAAACTGCGCATGGCATAGTTGGCAGAGAAGAGAAGGAAGGAGGCAGCGATAGCAAAAGCACAGGAGGCATGGGACGATGCACAGACAGCAGCCAAACAGAAAAAGGCAGTAGCAGCAGCAGCGTAGGAGGTAGCTGAGAAGGTGTGTGAGGGCCAGAAGTCGCCTTCGCATGAGCAAGAGAAAGAAGAAGAAATAGAGGAATAAGAGGGCAGTGCGGACCCACAAACCACGTTAACACAGCTGAAGCGCCAGCACCCAACCGAGCGCATGGGGCCGTGCAAGAAGGTCAAGGCATCGAAGTTGTCTATTGACCCGATCACCCTTCACCAGGGTGATTTGCATGACATCAGCGAATAGTGCTCGATGTCACCTCTGAGGCCCTCCAAAATTTTATGCAAGAGAACCAGATTGTGTTGGGGGCCCTTAGAGCATAGCTGCAGGAGTTGCAAGTGTGCACTCCTCAGGCTGGTACCCTTTCGACTAGCCTCGCAGTAGGGACAACTGCAGTAGAGTAGATGCGGCGTACTCGGGTGACAAACACAATAGTGCTGCTAGAAGGGGCACTAGTGACAACAAATGAGGTCGATAGGCCTACGATTAGCGCACTAAAGGGTATCAACATCAACATGGCTACACTCCCGTAGGAGACATTATACATTCTGCAGGATGGGATTACTGCAGAATTACGGGCTAGGGAGAGCTGCACACTACAAGTAATAAGCGAGTAGAAGATCAACATGGAACAGTTGAGTTTGCAGCTTGACGAAGTGGTGTTGCAGAATCGATAGTTGGTACAGGTACTGGACGAAGCTTGTCAAAACGTCCCTGAGCTAGCCATCCCAGCAGACACACCAGCCGAGGCGTGCATCCACAGGCTAGCAGCAGGGATGCGTGAGGAAATGACAAAGGTTCAGCTAGATCTGAACCTTCAGATCGTAGAGCTGCGTTTGAAGGCACAACCATCCACTCCTCCAGAAGTAAGAGAACAACGCGCCAACGCTATTACAGTGCGACTGGACGAGATCGACAGTGCAGTGAGGGACTACACCAAAATGTTGTTGGAGTCATTTGAGGTCCTCACGAATCTGCAGGGGGACCCCAACATCTAGCTCTTAGAGAGAGAGGCACGTGAACTCCATCGGCAGTATGACAACGTCAAAGGAACTGCGCAAACGGTGGCCCTCACTCAAAGGCTCACGCGGATGCAACATGCCAAAGCGCTGAAAGAACAGGTGGATGTGACACGACAAAAGGAAGCAGTCCTAAAGGTGCGCATTCAACCTTGGATTGACGAGGCCTTCACCATCATAGCAACAATTGAAGGCAAGCTCGCACAAATGCATGGAACACAGGCACAGATGCAGGGCAACAATTCTGACATCGCGATATCAGAACAATGTGTACAAGAGATCCAGCAGGCAGCCCCTCAGTGCATTGTTGACGTTGCAGTGGTTCAGACAGAGTTGGAGGGACTCTGCACTAACAGATTTACTCGAGGGCGAGTCACGATGTTTGTGTTGGGGGCCTATTGGGCATGGAATCCTGCCAAGGCATGTTTTGAGGCTTAAAGCCCAAGTTTTGACCAAATGCTTTGTAAAAGCTCCTCAACATAGGTCATCGAAAATGATCTTGGACCACCCCAACAAAAAAAGCACGAAAGCGAATTGTGGGCGTGGAGCACAAAGTTATAATAGAGTCATAGGGTTGTCCACCCTCATTTTTGTAATATAATGTCAGCTTGATAGACCTACCCATGGTCTGCGGACCATGGCATTGTATAAATAGAGTGAGGCTCTAAGTGTAGAAGAAAGGAGGACCAAGAATAAAAGTATGATGAGTCTAAGTGATTGATTTGAAGTGTAAAGGGTGTCTTTGGGTCGTAGAGTAGGAGAAGGCTCTGCAGCTGACTACGCAGAGCCCTAGTAGTCTGCAACTGAGTGCGCGGACCCCTACAGCTGAGTGCGCAGGGTACGTTGAGTTTGTAATTGTTGGAAGAATTAATAAAAATAAGTTTACCATATTTTTGTGTATCTTTTCCTGTTTTTATGTATGATTGGGTATAATTTGCAAGTGTACTATTTATTTGCTGCACAAACTCATATTACTGTCTTGTATAAATAAATATCACGCAAGACATCCATTTACGCGAAGATAATTAACTGGTATAGGAAGATCAGTAAGATCTCAGGTGCGCCTTAGGGGAATAGCGGAGAGCGCTGCTCCAGCAGCACAGAGGCTCCATAACCCCTGGTTAGGGTTGCGCGAAGGCAACATATCAAGGTGTGAGGAACAGGGAAGTGTGCGAAGTAACCTACTCGTAGGGACGAACAGTTGGATCCAATCAAACCTTCAAATATATCAAGGGTGCGGAAACCTGGTTCCAACACCCCCCATACTACTTCGAGTGAGACCTTAGTCTGCACTTTGCAGACTGTTGCCGAAAGGGCCAGTAGTAAATGGATTTGTTTGGCTAATTAACTCTGAACTTGGGTCAGGCCCCAAGAGGCCAACAATGTGTTACCTCTTTTTAACTTATTTACCACAACTTTATTATTTATCATTTACACCCAAATGTAAATACTTGGGTCATTTTCCCAACATGATTATAAGTTAAATATTTGTTTTTCCCTCCACCTTGTGCATATTGAACCTCGAAATTGCCCTTAAGTATGTAATGTCCCAATATATATATATATATTATATATATATATATATATATATATATATATATATATATATATATATATATATATATATATATATATATATATATTATATATATATATATATATATATATATTATATATATATATATAATATTGCAAATCCTCATAATTAAATCAACCAAAATGCTTCACAAAAAATTACCATTCACTTTACAAGAAGATTGACACGTAAAATAGAACAAATACAACACTACAATCCAATAACGGAATGCAAAGGAAAATTCTCAACTTTATTATATTAAATAAAGTGGGGTTTACATGTTGATACGACCCATATAACTGAGATAGAACTGGCCTCAAGAATTTGCTCCATTGTTGTGCCAGCCCTCTAAAACTGAACTGAAACGCCACTGCCAAGCTCTCCTGTGAAAATTCTGGATAAATTCACCAAGGGGAGATGGGTACTTTCCCAATCTCACTCAATCACTCGAGGGTTTCCATTGCGGGGCTAAAGATGAAGTAGAGAACCAAGTTCTCAAATCTATCATACAAGAATAAGATCAAATCCAATATGTTCTCCAATCACCTCTTCCTCTTTTATAAATCTGATGGACCCCTCTAGAACCTCCTATTTTATTATTATTTTAATCGTTGGGCACATTTCCCTCTTTTTATTTCAATTAAAATATCCTTTTTAATGTGGGTAAATGGTAATTTGGCCACCATGCCTCCTCAGGTCACTGAAATTCACTTCTAACCATCCCATCACGTAGATCTTCTTGCTCCGGTTCCAAAAAGATATTATACTGAGGTGTGTCATCAAACAATCTTCTCGAAAGACCACCTCGAACATAATTAATTAACTTAGGCAACATAATAATGCTATTTTTTTAAAAGTTGGCAGAATGCAATGGAACGAAAAGAAATTTGTGTGGATGATGGGATGTGCTAAGTGAATGCCATCGAATCCCATAAAAACTCCTTAAAACTCCTCGAGATCCTTGATGATGTAATCCTGCTCTTGCGGCCTGGCCATCACATACCTTGGAAATCCAACCTGGCTGTACTATAGAGGAAAATAAAAATGGGGATATGAAAAAGTAGTTTTATACTTAGCCAAATTTCATGTGTATAGAAGAAAGTTTGCGTTGCTTAGTCTGCACACACATTGTTTATGCACAGTCATTCTCCCGCACGTACCTAGTCTTCCACACATGACCACACGACTCTTGTTCCGTACAACTAGGTCTTTTGCATTTGTAACTTCTTACATATTCCCATTTTGCAATATTATTTGGTTGCATGTCACTTGTAATGATCCCAAGATTTTGAGGCACAATATTTAATTTGTCTCAATAACTTTCTTTGTCATCTAATGGTACCGATATAAAGGGTGTTAAAAGGGAATGAATCTCCAAATTAAATGGACATGATGGTTTTAAAACTTTGAGGTTTATTGCATATATTTCCCATAAAAAATGGTTTTAGTCTATTAATTTTCTATTTATTAGTGTGTCTCGTCCAAGGAAATTCACACGCAAGAGTAACAAGTGCTAATTATATAAGGAAACAGGGAATTTATTGCTAAATGGCATTGAGAATTCAAGTTTTAATTCTTTTTTTGGCGAATAATTCAACATTGAATTTTTTAAAATTTGGGTGATGTCAAAATTGGACAAAATTTGAGAAACACTATGTCATCATACATAAATTTTATCCATAATAGAACTCTGATGATACTTAAAATTATTACCAATTTTTGACAATATAAAACCAAAAATTAATTAAAAAAATTGAATTCAGTTGGATTTATGTTGTCAGTAAGGGCACTTCACTTCAGGTCTCAGAATAAAGATCAAAACTTAATAAAAAAATTGTATTATGGCCATTTAAGAACATTTATAATAAAATCTATCAAAAAGTGGTAGAGGGTAAGGGGCACTTCATTTCAGACGAGGTCACAGTGCAATATCGAAGAAGATAAATAATCACTTATAACCTCTTGTTAATTTGTTCCCCACAACGTCATCATTTATCATTTATATCCAATTTGAAAAACCTGGGTTGCTTTTAGAACATGATTATAGAATAAATATTTTCTTTTGGCCCCTTCTTGTGCATGTTGACCTTGGAAATTGCTCTCTTAAGTGTTTTTATACTTGGGAAAATATAATGTGTGCGAAAGAAAGTTTGTTTTCCTTGGTTTGCACAGGTTCCCTCCACACATTGATTCTCGCGCACATATTTCCTCTTCATATCTCTTGTATTCTAAACACATTGTCATGTCTACATACCTCTTGTTTCATACAATTACGTGTTCAACACTTGCCAGTTCTCACGTGTTTCCTCATTGTGTATTATTGATTTCTTGTACGCCATTTGTCATGATCACAAGATTTCAAGGCACAATATTTATCTCACCTTAATAACTTTCCCTGTCTTTCAATCGTATTGATATCAAGAGTGTTAAAATCAAAGGAATCCCTGAATTAAGTGGATGTGATAGTTTTATAACTTCAAGCTTTATTGTGATCATCTCCTATAACATTGGCCTTAAACTATAAAGTTTCTATTTATTGGGTTGTATTGTCTAACAAAAGGAACATCTGAAAGAGTAACAGTTGGTAATTATATAGGGAAATGAGGAATTTTATGGGTAAGTGGCTTGGGAATGTCATTATGTACCACGGAGCTTGTTGTAACACTTGAGATAACCTCTAGCTGAGAGGAGGTCAGTGCCTAGAACTTATGTACAAAAAGATGAAAACTCTATTTGATATCATGTACATGGTTGCTCATAAATGTTTTATGAAGCTGTAATGTAGGGGTAACTCGTGGAAAAAAAGGCACCCTCCTAGGTGGCCACGCTATATATGAAAATGATTTTGAAGTTGTAGTAGGGTGACAGAATGAAACAATGAAATATTCAAGATAGAAGGTTGCAGTAACAAAATACTCTATACCAAGAAGAAGCCATGAAACATTGAAGAAATGAAAGTATGAAAATATGGAGCGTAGTTTAAATTTATTTTAATTAAAGATGCACAGGTACTGCAAGCTATTCCAAACAGAGTAAATTTGTTTAATGAAAATAACCAACAACTTCTTTACACATTTTCGAAGGAAGAAAAATAGATAATGACTTACAGTAAAGAAAAGAACACACATATCATACCCAAAAGACAATTGGAATCACAAGAAAATTTTATTAATTATCCAAGATAGCTTTGATACATTACACAACAAATTGTTCTTTGAGGCCAAAAATTTAGAACCCCAAAATTGGTCCCTCCATGTCTTTTTAAAGAATTTTTTTACATTGAGGATAGTTACAAAACTATTAACTGTCAAAAACTAATTCAAAACTACTTCTAACTTTATTCTGTCCTTATGAGGACTCAAAGACTAAATTTAGAAACTAAACTATTTTAGCTTTAAAATTACAAAATATAAGATTTCTTTCAAATTAAAAATAGGTGCATTATTATCATTCAATCACTTGAGATTCTTGTGCACACTCGCTTGATGAGGCTCCAGGTTCCACTGCTTGGATCTTTGTTGGTGATATTAAGTCCTGACATTTCTTCCGCAATGATAATCTAGGAGTTGGACATTTTATTAGTATGTCATATGCCATCTTCAAATTATTTATCCTGTTGTATGTTGGTTTTTCAGTAAAGTGAGTCTTAACTAACCATAACAATTGAAAATCCCTCTGCAAGTAACTTACAATTGTTCATCCCTTCATAACTGTTGTTCTTTCATGGGAAGCATTTACCTTACTCTTAGTTTCCACTAACAATGTTTCAAATGTTTCCCAAGGGAGGAGATTTCGTTGTTGACCCCAACATGAGGGTAGTCCTGCGCGAACTCTCTTGTCAAAATTGGAATTGAAAGCCAACACCGACTCCTTGATTTCTCCTAGTCTGACCTATGCATTATTTTTGTAGATATTTTTCTACACCATCTTATTTATTTTTTAAACAATGGATATTTTGTGTACAATATCCATTGCTCTCAACTCCAGAGAAGAATTAACATTTAGAAAATCAATCATCCTATTTGCCAATTGTGCACTCTGTTGTGACTTGTCCTTGTTAGTGAGGATAATGGATTCTAGATCTCTGACCATTTTTTTCTCCTCAGCTGTGACCATCATATGGTCCCAAATTACTTTCACCTGTTGAATAATGTCATTCTAGATGATTTCTCTTGCTTGAATAAGAGACATGTTGCCCCTCTTTTTCTCTTTTAATTCTTTGATTTCATCACAGGTTGACTAATAATAGTTTTGATATTGTGATGCATTTTCTCTTGCCATATTCAATTATCTCTCTTTATGATTCAACTGCCCCTTAGCATCATCTAGATTCTTTTGTATTTTCTTCAACTCATATTCTGAAATCTTTAACTTAGTCATAACTCTAGTGAGTTTGTCAGTGGGATCTTCATAATATGGCTGCACCACAATTGTGAAGACATGTCCATCTATCTTCTGTTGTAGTTCTGCATTGAGTTCTTTTAGACTTTCCACTTCCTTATTCCTCTCCACCAATTCATGAGTAAGAATTTCCTTCTATTTTTCGATTTGAGACAATTCTGGAGCCAAGACATGTTCAGTGACATGTAGTTTCAATTTTCTTCTTAATGATTTGATCTCAGATTCTGCACTCTGTACTAGTTTATGTATAATTGTTTTGCCTTCTAGACTCACCCCAAGCATAATGATTAGCTTCTTAAATTCTTCATTTTGAGTGTGTAGATCTTGGGAATTAGCTTTTTCCAATTTCAACTAACCAATCACATTTCCCAACAAGGCCTCTGTTTTACTTATTGTTAATGATGTTTTACTGAGCTCATTGTAGATTAATTCTCCAGTTTTCCTATGTAAATTTATCTTGTCAGGCAAAGGAGTGTCCTTTGTATTCACAGACAAGCTGACTGTCCTGAAATCAACTCCAAAAGAAATTGATTGTGAAACAGGGTGTGTGAATGAGATTTTCAATTGACTTCATTCCAAATCCATGGCCGAAAGGAGTCTCGTTTGATAACCAAGATTATATTGTACCTCTAATTGAGTCGTAACATTTTATTTGATTTTCTTGTTTATTTCCTCAATTTGTTCATAAGAATCCTTCAAAACACCTAAGGAAACATACTCTTCTTCTTCAGGAATAGGAGATGAGGATGCACATTTTTCTCCTCCTATTTGCAACTGAAATCCAATTTCAGTGGAAGGGTTCTCCCTGAAATTTTCAGATTTTTTTTCTCCCCTTTGTAATTTCTACCTTTTGATGCTTTGAGAGCTCTCCCATATGAGGCTCCTCTTTTCAATCCTTTTTTAGAAGGAAGAGGGGTTTCAGCTTCCATACTATTTTGTGCTTCAATTAAACCCCCATTTTCCAACTTCTCCAGCTCAGGATCTGATTCATGTGGATAAGGAACATAAGAATTGTCTGCTCTCCTCCTTGAAATGACTTAATGAGGATCATAGGACCATTTTTCTCCCCGCTGAAAATTCATGACTTGTTACTATTTTTCAACCTCCTCACCTGCTTTTGTGTTGTTGATAATGAATGGACCAACAATATTTGGCAATTTGAATAGATATTTTTTTTGGCTAGAACAAAATGTATTTAATCTACATTACTTTGCGCAATGAAATCTAGTGCAAATATTCTCATATGCACAAAAAATGGAAGCTTATAAGGAATAACCTCTACTTCGTACAATCTTATTTCTGCATAATCTTCAAATGAAAACCAATCTCAAACCTTCAAATCTTTGCTTAATTGCAACAGAGACTGGGCCTTTGGAAAAATCTTAGGAGGGGCAAGATTATTGATAATTTTGTAAATAGTAGACATGAAGGAAGAAATATAATAGGAAAACCCCTCGTTGTTTGGTTGGGATCTGAACAGATAAATCCAATTTACAATTGTTTGCTTATTTTTGATGGGATCTAAAACATTCAGGCCTAGGTCCTTAAATTGTTCAACATTCACATATTTGAAGAGTTACACTAATAATGAGGGAATCTGAAATAACCAGTATTGCTAAAATTAAGGAGTTGTGAGTTAATGGTTTGCTCCCAAAAGGTAGGAATATTTATCACTACATTGGGTTGCATTGTCAAGTGAAATAACCCTATAGCTTGACAGTCTATTACTGAAGCATCATCTCTTCCCATAATTCTCATGATTACTTGCAGCACAAACCTTACACTCTCAACAAAACAAGTTATAGGAAATTGGGTAGACTTTGAAGGTAGAACTGCTTTTGGACGCATAATACAGGCATATAGTTTACTAGAGTCCTCTGTTGACAAATTTTGAAAGGTTGGTAGAAGGGATTCTTTAGAAAAATAAAGATAATGGTCTGGCTGTGGAAAATCCAGGGCTTGGTGAATTAACAGTGAAAAAACCTACAAAATATTCTCACCTAAGGAATTGATATCATAACATCCTTAAGGAATCAAAGATGAGGCTAACCAAGTGAAAAATTCTGGTAAAGGATGGGTTTGCGGGATAATTGCAAAAAAAACCGGATTTGACCATTCTTGCTGATACTTCTGACTTATTTTGGTTAACCAAGACATTTTGATGAAACTTCATTAGATTAATAAGACAATTTGGGTCAAAAATATTGTGCTAATATCCATGAGGTGAATGTGAATAGGAGAGCAAGAGAGGATGGTTTTCTTTGACATTTTAAATTTCCTTTGAAAATTCACAGAGTGGTGACTTTGGCTAAATATCTGGTGAAATTTTGAGTGTCGAGTTGGAAGCTTTAGCGTTGTTGTAGGCAACAACAATCACCAATAAAATGTAGTTAAAATGAGTGAATTAGGGAAAAACAAGGCTTTTATCGATGAAAGGCAGGAAAAAATGGAGTTAAGAGAATATGTACAAAACGTATGGAAGGGTTATGGGGAAGATGACATGGAAAGGATGAGTGAGGTGGCATGATAAGGAGTGATGTGTTATTTACGAGGATCTGTTGATTGTACATGCTCACTTGATAACGTGCACACTTGCCACAGACAAGGAGAGACCGCTTACCACTCATGAGGGCACCATCGATGATAAGCAATGTCGCGAATGGGTGTGTTGGGGTTAATCTTGACCATGGATTGCCCCGACAACAATTTTTTACCAAAACTCTTATGGGGGCACTCCCCTCCATAAACGTCGATTGAGTTGTGTTATCAGGTTTCTTGTGCGTGAAGTTCTCATGCGACCTATGACAACGTGCCACATAGTTGCACATTATTTAATTTTTTCTCCTTTCGTCACCATTGATCTGACCCAACTTTATATGAAAAATATTAAAATATTCCTTTATAGCGGGCCTGCATTATCTTTGACAAAAACATTAGATTTTGCAAAAACATTACATATAAGAATCTCATGTCTCTTTTTTTGTTTCTGATATGTTTTTGTATGATTAGTTTTGTTGTGCTGATAACAATTACAAATTTATAAACATGTGCATGCTTATTGCTTCTTTTGTTGAGGTTTCATTAGCTCGACACTCCTCTCATTAGTTTAGTTCTGTGTGGTTTGCTCATTCCAAAAGTAGTTCTGGTTTCTTTACAGTGTGGATGTATAAACTATAGGGTTTATTTGCAAATGCTTTGAATACTATGTGTGAAGTTTTCTTTTATGCTTTGCCTTTTTAAATATCTATATTGCACTTTAGATTATGGTTTCTTAACACTTAGATATGAAGGAATACAACTACAAGTGCATGGAATCTCTTTAAGTTTTCATATAAACTTAGTTGGGTAGATTGAATATCAAGGTATAATCACATTTTGTATATGCATGGAGGTGACAATGTTCTAATGCAAGTTTCTCTTTTGGGTTTTGGTTTATCACAGATATGAGGTTTTTAAATGATACATTGTATATATTTATTGTTGAATGAGACTTAGATATGTAGCTCTTGAGTCATCGTTGACTCAAGAGCTGAATATATCTTGATTTTTAGAACCTCTATCTCTATATGAATGTAACAAGCATGCAGAGATTAAATTCCCTTATGTTTCAATAGTATATTGGGTTATGAATTATACAAGTGACAACTTTAATGATTATTCGAATAGCTTGTGATCCTATTGATTTACAAGGTTTTGGAGCTTGAATTATTTTGTTGAACCTGGAGTGTGTTGATAGAAATAACCCTTATTTTTGTCAATCTAGAAAAGCACTTTGGAACCTTTAATTACGCATAATATAAGCTCTATAGTAATGTTGATTTATACTAGTACTACTTAGAGTGAGTATCTCAAGTGTTGAATATTTTTTGATCTACCTAGTCTTATGATTGATCACTATTTAAATCGATTTATAAAGCCTATATGTTTGGAAAAATATTTATATATGTGAGAAGAATGCACTTATGATGTTAATAACTATTGAGTGCAAGAAGACTTGTTGAGAGAAGGATATTGTGCTTAACTAATCCATACACCTATAGATTTGTTTACATTGTTATTTACAGGGCGTTGCTTTATATTTCTTGGGTTACAAAGTTTGTTCTTTCTAGTGTGTCTCTTGCATTGAAAACCGAGTTTCTAGAATTTATTGTTAGAATGCATTTTAAAGCTTGAAGGAATATTAGGGTAGAGTGAGATTGTTTTGTGCATGCAAACAATAATTGTTTGCAACAATTAACTGCATTTGATTAGTAGACTAGGGATGAATTTAATCCACACTTTTATTTTTTGATTACATGCACAGAGTGGAGTGGAGAATAGAACATAGTGCTTGAATCTCAATAGTGTTTTTATTGGTTTTGAGTGTCCTGTTTGGCATCAATCCAAATTGTCTAGGGTTTATATGTTTGAGCTCTTTGATTTATCTAGAAAATCTGTAAACTTGGTTTGTTCAATTGTTTAGTAGGTGAAGTGAGAAGAATCATAGTTGATTGTTTATTATTTTTGCTTTTAAAATGTTGCCAAATTGAGTGCAGGAATTGAATTGGGAAATTATTTACTTATTTCAGGAACTTAGAATAGTGCTAATGAACTGTCTAGAGTAAGGAGTGGTTTTGTAGGATTTCCAAGGCCTTTCTAGGAATTTCTAGTGTTGTGTCTCTATTCTTATGAGCCCCTAGTTGAATATAAATGTTGGGTCACTAGCATAGTCAATACTAGAACCAACAGTGTTCCCATGTGATGTTTCCATGTCAGTGCTTGTGACATCATTCTCCAAAATCCTCAAGTGTCTGATACCCTCATGTCAGTCTAATTTATAGATAAAAATCAGGACATTATTTTTATATTATTATGGTGTTTGTAAGTTTCAAAGGAAACTGAAATATGTATTGATTTAAGTTAGATTAGTTGTCACTTCTAAGTCAAATCTAGGAACTAAGTTAAGGAAGCATGAAACCAATTTTATTAATCTAATTAAATAAGTTTTAAATTGAAATCACGCTGCCTTGACTTAAGAATACTTTGGACTAGGCATATACTGAGATTTTTCACACAAATGCAAGTTCTCTACAAAATCATATTCAAAATGTCAAGCTTTCACACTGGTTAAAGGGGGTTTCAATAAAAAAAGTTTGATTAATATGCTAGGGCATTTCTTGCCAATGAAGGAAAGTGGACGCTCCAGTAGCCTTTTAGTCAATCTAATAAAATTTAATCAAAAATTAGTTAAGAGGGTGAGAATGCACTAAACCTTCCCTATTTATGAAAGTGAATATGGGCGATCACTCATAGTCTTCTACTCATCCCTTTAACTATCATGTTCTCAAACAATCATTCTATTCTAGGAAATAAATAAATAAAGGTAGGGAACTATGTTGTTTGACCGATTCAACGAGAGAAAAGACAAATTTATCAAGAGGTTAGGACCTTCTTCTCCTAGCAAGTTGGTGGATGACACTCCTCATGCCTTGGTTACTTTGGCTAATCAGGTTGATCCTTGAAACAAAAACTAATATGTGATAAATAAGACTTGTAAACACACTTTAAACTTACATCAAAAGATGTATTTTATTAATGAAATAATGAATGAGTATGGATGTTATGCAATATAGTGAAATGTGGCATATAATGACTATTTAACTTGTGCTAATGATAAACTAATATAGATAAACTAAAGCAACATCAAAAGCTTTAGAAAATAGATAATATAAACATAAAATAACCGCTAAGAAATAATTATGAACAAGGGTTTTAAAACTAGATTTTAAAGCTTATCTACAATCATCAAGATATTAGTTTCATAACCAATTTTAAATATGGATTTACAAGATGCAATTAGAGCATATAAACATGAAAATGTGACAATAAACAACATGAGAAAGTAGATATTTACTAAGTTAATGCACAACAATGGAAGAAGTGTATTTTCTTGAGGAGTGAGGGCCCTTCCACTTCTCAACAAGTACACTTAACTTAAGATCAAAAGTCGAAATTTCAAAAGCACTCCATAAATTGATTAAAATAACTAATAACAAGTCCACACTCCAAATCCAAGCCTTCAAATCGAAATTTGGGTTCTCATAATAATATAAGTAAAAACTCAACAAAATATCCAGAAATCTTACTCTTAGTTATTTATATCCAATTTTAAGAGTGAGATATGATCCAATCGACCTTTTTGGGCACTCAGAACATGGATCTAATGTCTAAAACTTAGATATGGGCATTTTTAGCAAGTCATGCTCCATTTTTGTTGCGAGAGTGCCCGCGTTGACTACGCATTGATCGAGGGTATGAAAGATGTTTTGGGAAAAGCGAGTAGGAGAATCACCAGCTTAGGATACTCATGATTAAAACCCATGTTAATGATTTTACCCAGACTACCTGCAAATATGACAATGAAGGATGATTTATAAAATCTACTAAAACTTGCAATTTTTTTTACAATGCAATTAATTACATGATTTTTTTAAAATAAAACTTTAATGAAAATACCTTGCGAAAGTGTTAATATCGGAAAAATATGAGAAAACATCATCACAAATGAAAAAAATAGGTGTTTTTTAGGCTAAATAAGTTAAAATCCATAACAATTTTTTTTATAAAAAGAGGACTGATACTTGGTTTCATCAATATTTGAGGGCACTAGTCAATGTCCTAGGTAGACAAGGATTAAGTTTATCATTTGATGGTCTATCACATGGGCCTTGGCATTAGAGATTCCTCCATGCATCACTCATTACATTCACCTAGGGCTCGATATGCAAGTAAGCCCCTATTGTGGTTGGCTCCTGGTCCTCACTCCCCTCAATAAATGCGATTAGGGATAAGGATGTGGCCACCTTGAACTCAAAATTTCCAAAAATCATAGGGCTATAGCCCAAATTCATTGTTTGGCTCTTCATTTTCGCCCAAGACCAAAAAGAGTTTTTCTACCTTTAACTAGGAAGGATGCCCACATATGACACTTAGGGCTATGCTCCATTATAACCTCTAAGGCATATCGGTATGGTTGCATTCACAAATCACTTAAGGGTGAAGCCATTTTGACTAATATTAATCTTTCCATTCAAGAGTATACAACATACAAACTCATAAGAGGAATGCAAATATGCATTTAAGCCAGTTAGGTTTCACCCAAGGACAAAATGAGTTTTTCTACCTTTAATCAGGCAAGTTACCAAATCCATCACATAGGGATATGCTCCATTATAGCCTTTTAAGAACATTGGTATGGCTACATTCAACCTAAAATAGTTAAGGGTGAATCCATTTTGATTAAGGTTAATATCTCCATTTAGGAGTATACAACATACAAACTCGGAAAAGGAATGAAAAACAACATTTAAGCCAGTTAGGTTAAATTATCAACTCTTTAGTTAGACTCATTTGAACATAACATTCAATATGTACATTAAAAAACAAAAAACAAAAACAAAAAAATAACAAAAACAAAAACAAAAAAACAAAAAACAAAAACAAAATTAAAAAACTACAAACATGGTAAATCCAACATGCCATTAAAACAAAAGTAATGATAGCCTTTTAAAAACATTGGTATGGCTACATTCAACATAAAATAGTTAAGGGTGAATCCATTTTGACTAAGGTTAATATCTCCATTTAGGAGTATACAACATAAAAACTCGAAAGAGGAATGAAAATCAACATTTAAGCTAGTTAGGTTAAATTATCAACTCTTTAGTTAGACTCATTTGAACATAACATTCAATATGTACATAAAAACAAAATAAAAAATAAAAATAAAAATTTAGCCACAAATATCTACAAACATGGTAAATCCAACATGCCATTAAAACAAAAGTAATGAACAACAATTACATTTCATATACAGGGAAGATGCAATTATCTATTCCAATTAGTTCCGTTGGAAATGGATGAAGGGATTGCCACTCTTCATCCAAACTTAAGCACAACTACACTACAAATTTCTTGTAGCTAGTGTTATAGCATCATTCAACACTCTTATAGTTTTGATGCTCTGTTGAAGGTAACGTGATCCAGGTGGATGTTGGTGGCCACCCACCTATCCCATTTGGACCCCCGGAACTATCTCTTTCAGTTTTTCAGTTTCTGTAATTGTAGCACAATTTACTATTTTTAGCAGTTTTTTTTCGAGTCCTAAACTTCTGGAGCCGTTTTGAGGCCATAAACGACGTTTTTTGGGAAATCTGGGGGCAACATGGGTCCATGGACTGATGTTTCCCTTCCTAAAGCGGTAGTTCTCGGATAGATCTTTCTAACGAGCTATCATATGTGTCAAACGGAGATCGTATGCCAAAGTTACGACCCCGGGAAATTGATGTACCAATTTACCCAAAATGGGGCCCACAATTTGGCGTTTCATCTTCTAGGGTTAGGTTTTGGAATGTGAAGGGTTTTCCATTGTTTCTCAACAATAAATAGGCCTTCGAGCCTCATTGTAATACAGTTCGGAACAGTTCAGAGGCATGTCGTCACCACATCTCTTCTCAGAGATAAGCTACCATCGCCCTAGCTGGTTTATTTCCATTCTGGTTGTAAGCATATTTCAGTATTTTCCATTAATGAAATGAAGCATTGTTTCCGCTGCATCTTTGTGTATATGGTTATCTCTGTATTTTGTTGCATTCCTGTTTAAATCAGGATCAGGAAGGCTCACCTTCCTCTCCAGATTTCCGCATTTTGGCCCAGCACTAGCCTCCTGGATTGTTTTGCGCATTCCTTGAGGATAGCGGTTGCTTGGCCCAAGAAATTGCACAAATCTGTCCCTGGGCTAGCAGTCCTTCTTGGCTGGGATTGCGCATTATGCAATTCCATCAGCCAACTGCCCAACTGGATTGTGCATTTCACAGATCCAGCAATAAGTCCAGCCTCCCAGACAACCTAGACTAGTTTTTACGTATTCTAGTAGCCAGTCACTCAGCCTCCCAATGAAATTTACACAATCTTGCTCATCAGTTTCCCAGGTATATGTTGTGTCCTTCTCTAGATTTTCTTTGTTTTCATTGACATATTTCTTACCATGCATGCTTCTTGTTTCAAGATCTTTCAGGGGTTCATCTATCTCAATGGCTTCCAAGAGAATAGGATCTCAAGACACTAATGGTATGGCAGCTGGAGCAGCAGCTGAGCAAGTGTCCTTTGGTTTGTCAATCTATGAAGATACGAAGTTGTATCTAGACAAGGACATCAAACTAAAGTGGCAAGAGGTGAATGAAAATTTTGCAGGCACGTTTGGGGAAGACCTTGAATACCGTCAGGTGTACGTGAACATTCATAAGTCTGGCTTGTACCAGATTTCATGCAGATACCCCGTGTTCCCATGTGTGGACATGATTCACTAGATCGTCTCTCACGTTGACCCCGAGACGATGACCTTTAACAGCGTCAATGGGACGAAGCTTGCAACCTTTTGGGCATGAGATTATGATGAGATGTATCAAATGACCAAGCCCATGGCTGTCATGACACCTCATTCAGCTTGTCCAACAGTAGAGGCCACTCCAGAGACATTCCGAAGGATTTCATAAAGGAGCCAACTTGTTTCAGGTTGAACCCCAATCAGATCTATAAGACGAAGATATTGAGGAAGGCATACCAATACTTGGTCATATTCGCATGTCGACTTAGTGGCCAAGTGAGCACTGAGACCTTCCCTCAGAGTTGGGTGGTCACGCTGGACCAATTGGCTAGAGAAGTAAGACCATGCAACTAGTTTGGCATACTTTCTCATCAGCTAAAGGAGCAAGTCACAAAGGCTGAACAATCACCCGAAGGCATGCATGCAGAGATTTACATGTCTTCCTACATTCTAGATTCAGTTTGTGCCCGACATGAGTTCCCAGGTTTAGAGTAGGCATGGTCACTGATGGAGACTATTGTGAGCACGTATTTCAAGTTATTGTCCGAGTGTAGCTTCAGAGGAGTGATCATATGATTGTCCAACCATCTTATCACCCCAGTTTACAGGTTGATATTCAAACGGGATCCACGCTGCATGTCAAAAGAAGCAATGAAGGCATTGTTAGGCATTGTAGATTAGTATGGCTCACCAACCAACACATTCTTCCTAGTGTTTAGTGCGGCGAAGCCTCTACATGTTCTACCAAAGTTTGCTTTGGACGTGCTTATAATGTAGGAAGTAGTGTATCATATCTCACCCGGATTAACAGTTAGGTTGCAGTGGAAGAAGAAGGCACCTTGTCCCACTCTTCATTTTCGAATTCGATTATACGAGATCGAGAGCATCAAGAAAGCGGATGTTGAAGCTGAATAAATGAATAAGTACCCATTCTCCCTCTGAAACATCAACATGTATGGCCCACATTGCATTGTGAAGGATATGGCATGAGAGTTCAATTCAATTGAACCCATGGGGCATTTCATTGGGCTGAAGCAAACTCATGGAGATACTGTTACAATTCATCCAGATCCAATGAATAGGTCGGCTTCGTTGTAGAGTGGTTAGCAAAGCAGCACGACGGAGAGCACCAACATTAGTAGCAGTAGCAACAGAGGCAGCAGCGTGAAAAGAAAATCACACGAAGGTAGAGAGATAAGAAGAAAATGGAGGAAGCAGAGAAGGAGTTGCATGAGCTAAGGGAGCAACTCTGGACAGAACAAGAGTCGTGCCAACAGGAGAAGGAAGCGCAACAGCAACAATTCAATAGGGGCCATGTCACATGAAAACAAACAAAGCAGTACCCGTACAAGTAGTTGATTCTTATGAATAACTAGCATCAGGCGAACAAAGTGAACCCTGGCAGGGGCAAGACCTTGCACATGAGATAGAACGTGCTCTTAAACAATTGGATGCAGACATAGAGCAGCAGGAATTGGAATAGGACACTGACCTCATGCCTCACTAAAGAGAGGTCGACTCACCTACTTCAATGCATCCAAATGATGAGCAAGTCTCGAATGACCAAGGAGGAACTGAGATCCCTGGTGGTCAATTGGAAGCAGAGATGTACAACATCTCCTTTAACGAATCTCATCACAGATTTGTGCAGTCCCAGATAGTACTGACTCCGAAGAACCAAACATCCCCTGTGCAACTTGAAGAGAAATTGGATATGACTGATGTGCACAAGCATCCAGTTGTGTTGGCCGATGCAACTAGAGTGTATGTTGAAGCCACTAGATCAAGTGTTCCTTTTCTCATAGCTAAGAATGAGTGAGTGGCGAAGGAACTACAGGTGGCCAAGCGAGGAGGAGACTTGGTGACAATTTCTGCCCGAGCAAAACTGAAGAAGGAAATACTAGATAAAATATTGTCCTTGGACATAGTTATGTAAGCATTGTACTCCAAGTTTGGTACCGTGCATCAAGCAGTCGTTCATCTCCACAAATGGCAGTAGTGATGCGCAAGAAGAGTACGTATCTTGAAGAAAATACATACTGTTGTTGATAACATGCAAGCATGGATGATAAAGTACAAGGGAGCCCCACTTCACTTTCCAAATATGTTGAAGGCCAATGCGGTCAAGCTGCAAGCACGTATTCGGAGTCAGATCCAGAACTATGAAGACCTACCACAACTCATCACTAGCATATAGGCTTACCATGCATGAGTATTCAAAAGCATGTAGGTTATAGTGCACACTCATGTGATCCCATCACTTGGGACCCTCACCCGAGTGAAGACTAAGAAGCAAGTCCAACAGGAGCTTGACTCATACTTCAACGAGTTGATGTGCACCGCCACCAGCCCATACTTGCCTATCAATGCAGACACCATGGGTAAGTACATTGCTGCTCCAACCACACTAAAGACAATGATGTGCATGCTCACAGATGAGTTGGACAGAGGAGCCTGAGCAGTGTACCCAAATGATATGGAGTCAAGGTTCAGGTTTTAGAAGGATGTCACAGCAGAACACACTGACACTCTCAAGGAATACCAATCTTGGCATCAATATGTCACTTTTGATCTGCAGAAGGATGTCGAGCAGTTGGACTTCTATGGTTGTCTAAGTCTAAATGATGTCTAGTCTGGCTTGTCTAAGCCATTGTTCACATGGGTACATATGCATTGTAATGTTGCGTCATGTCAAGTGTAAGTCAAGTGTCAAAGGTGGATGTAACAGTCATAGAGTAGGTGAAGAGTCATGAGGGTAGTTGAACGGTCACAAAGGAGAATGTCAAGGGTCATGCCACTGTTTGCTATAAATAGTCCCTCATAACTCATTGGAGAGGTTTTTGGTTAGCCAAGCTTCTACTAAGACTATTTTGAAGAAGGCTTGGAAAGTATTGTAACACGCCTTAGCTTCTCCACTGCATGAAGCAAGTACATCTCTTTGGAGGAGCAGGTTGATGTGGCTATAACGTTCCACTGTTGGGGCTCGCAGTTTTACATGGATGTATTGTATGATTGTGACTTACACTTCTTTATATAATAAGAGCCAACACATTTTCATGCATATTTTGTTATTGTAGTTGGACTGCTCTGGTTGCTTTAATGATATGTCTTTTTTAACTTACATACTTGTGTATGAACTAATTCACATGCAATTATATGAATCTTGTTGTTAATGTGTTGCATATGTTTTTAATGTTGTCACCATCTGTGTTTACTGCTCAGTGAGACATCACACAGACCTTTCACTTGAACCTTGCTATAACAACTATCCCACTCGTCTTAGACTAATCCGTGAGTGTTGTACATGTTACCTTACCTTGTATGATGTGACTGCCACATCCGATTGGACTGCTCTGCCGGAAGTTGTGCATGTCCTTCGTTTTGTGTGTTCCTAGCCGAGTTGGAACTGATCCCTTTCAACCTGGAACTCACCTTCACCTCCTTCCCCTTTCCAAATGTCGGAACCTCTCATACACCTTCCTTGACTCATTGCATCAGTCAAACCCTTGTTGTTGACAAAGTTATCTACTTGCCTCTGTGCGACACCATGGTCAAGTCATTACCTTACAACCCACTGTTGGGACTCCTACACCAAATGGTTTGAGGTATAATAGGGAATTCTTATCAGGGCGATCCCCTTGACATGTTGGCGGGTCGAGCGTCGTCAACATTTCTGGCGCTAGGAGGCATGATGACAAGCAGTGTCCTCTCATCCAGTTTTGAACCTTTGCATATTTTTCATGGTGTCTTGCATTCTTCTGCCCCCAAGATGTTTTTCAAATCATGAATATGTCTCCATCTTGGGGAAGCTTTTTGATCTCTTTTCCACTCACACATATGATGGTGAAAGCAAAGTGGCCTGGCCTGAGTACTTACATAACTTTATTTCCATGATTCATGGGGAAGATGAGTTTAGTGACGAACAAGTCGATTTGCTGCTTGCATTCACACTTTGTGAATCTTCATTTCATTGGGTGCTCAGCCTACTAGCTAATACCGTGCACTCATTTGAGCACTTTTGTGATATTATTGAAGACATGTTCTATCATTTTGATCTAGACCATCTTGACTGGAAACTATTATAGCAACAGAGGACTCCACATGAATCCATTATTGATTTTTGGTAGCGCTTTCGTGACTTACAGTTTCAAGCTCCGAGGAGCCAGATGAAGTTCGCTTATCTCTGGGACCAGTTCAAGTATTGTCTTAAGAAATCTACCTATCCCAAGAGAAAGCTTGATGTCAAGCCTTGCTCAACCTTCTTCATTGATGTAACTGCATAATCTGATGTGGATCAGGCACTGTCTGAATGGATTGTTTGCCTCCCTCATTCAATAGTTCCACCATCGCCCAATGATGTTGAGGAACATGTTTGCACACTTTTTCATCCTTCACACTCTCCGAACATCACTCCACTCCATTTTCACACAGATTTGGTTGTGAGTCCTTCAAGTTCCCATGTGCATTATTTTCTTCGACCTCTGTCTTCGCACTTAGGTGTTCCTTCGGATAATAACCTCTTGTGTTCATCCATTCCGGAATCTTCACTTGTTGTAAACAAGGAACGTCCCACTGACAGATTTGGTGTTGGACAACCAACATGCATTGTCATTCATGAAGAGTATGAGTGGGAGCTTAAACATCAACACTTGGTGAAGGACAACTCTCTTCTATCTGAGACCCCTCCGTTCTTTCCTAGCCTCTTTAGTGAACCTGCCATCCATGATTTTGCATGTGTGTCTAAATCCATGAATGCACCCATTGTTGATCACTCGTGTGACTCACCGATGTTAGTCCATCATTCGACAACAAAAAGCATAAGTTATTCATTGAAGATCCAATTGATCTTTCCTCTATATTTTCTGAAAATACAGAGGATGAGTTTGTACGCTTTTCATCTACCCCTTTGTGTGATTCATCTGATCATGAGGATGCCGAAGAATTCATTGATTTTTCTGATCGTGGCGGTCGTGATCCATTTTCTTCCAATTTTGATCTTTGATCACGAATCTATCACAATTGATCTTTCAAAGCCACCAGTGTATGATGATATACTTGATGATGAAGTTGAGACACCCAAGACTGTTGAGGCACTTCAGCCCGAGCTAATGGTTATGTCAGGTCCTCGCTCTTTTGAGGTTAGTCTCACTTCTAATCATCAAATTGTTCAATCGCCCAAGGCTCCTCATCACTCATTTGTATGCATTGAATATCCATCTCACACATAGACCACACTTCCTCCACTTGAACTGCACGATCCCATTTCTCATGCTTTGGAGGAGTCTTACATTTTAAGCACTCATTCGCGACACAAGCTATCTTTGCTTCTTTCGTTTGCTTGAATGTCACAGTCAAGAGTGTGCTTATGCTTCCAAGTTGCATGTATTATCACACAACACCATGAAAAGTCCACGAACTATCTGCCATGCTCCTGCACTCACTTATGTCACATGGGCACTTTGAAACATGAAGTGTGGTTGTCTTCAATGTTATATCTTTCTTGTTTGCTGGTTCACACCACTAGGTTGCTTATGGACCAAGCCTTCACAAACATGGGTCTACCAATGTGCTGGTGGATGCATTGTAAGTATTACTTCACATGATCAGGCCCATGCACTGTTAGTATAGGAGTAGGAGTAGTGTTTCCTTTCAGTTGTTTTCTTGCATGTTTGCTTGCTTGTATGCTTTGTTTTCATGTTTGTTTTCTTGCTTGTTTACTTACCTGCTTTGCTTTCACTTTAGCTTCTACTTTTGCTTTGCTTTGATGTTTTCTGGTTTGTTTGTTTCGTTCGTAGGTTAGCCTTGCATGAAACCATGTATGGCTCTTGAAGCAAGCTGGGTAAAGTACAAGAGGACTTGTATAGCTATCACTACTTCATTATCTATCATCTTGTCTCTATATGATGAGCTTGTTACTCTTATTCCATGATATGTCGAAGGACAATATGTACTCTTCAAAGTGAACCTTGGTGTAAACACAATGCTTGCGCGCTAACTAGTGTCGCCTTCTCTAGTCGATTTTTTTTGGGTTAACCCTTGTCATCTCAGTCAAGTAGAGTAAGGTGAGGGGGAAAACCTTAACATCCATGTCAGAGATATAACAAACTACTTCTCTGTTGGAACAACCTCCTTTGCTCTCAATAAGTTGGGATCCCTCTTCTACCTCTGAAATGAATAAGTTCTATCCATAGTGAATAAAAAATGAAAAGTTAAAAAATGAAAAATAAATAAGGCTAAAGAAGAGAAAGGCTTCCTGCGTAGGGAGATGATGAAAGTAACTCCATCAGGGTACTGACCAGGCTCGCTGGCCAGTGGCAGTGGAGCCATGCTTGTGTTCCTATGTGACTCCACCGGGGTACTGTCCAGGCCTACTGGCAGTGGAGCAACACCAAAGATGAAACTAAGACTCTGACGACTGTACTAATTGTGCACTTATATACCCCTCAACCTCAATTGAAACAACTATGTTGCCTTGGCTTGGAATGTGTGTCCGTCGACCAAGGGCTTGGCAGATGCTACATCTTACAATCAAGTTAGTGTGAAACCAAGATGATCTAAGAATTGAAAAATACTTCTAGAGGTGTTAGACTTGCTTTTCACAAACAAGGTCTATGCAGAGAGTTGGAGTTCTACCGGTGTGTCACCAAGTGTTGTAGGGGCTACAACCACCCACCAAAATTTTTCCTTAGCCTGTTTTGGAGCCTCCCTACCAACCTTACACATCACTTTGTCTTTCTTCGTCAAGTACTCAACCTTCAGTGTTTTCCTCGCACAAAGGCATCCTGTCGACCACAGTCGATCCATTCCCCTCACAGGATGCTAACACGAACTTGGTCCAGCTGCAGGTTGAGTAGCTTCCCCTTGAAAATTGCGCATTCCTAAATGGCAACTAGCGTTCCCTCCAGGAATTGTGCAATCCTCTATGACAACCTGCTGGCCTCTAGGATTGTGCAATCCTTCCAGCCAACCCTCCCTAGAGGATTTGCGCAATTCTTCCCAACACCAAGTTGTTCAGCCCAGGATTTCCACAAATCTAGGCAGCAGTCAACTGCTCTACCCAGAAATTGTGCAATCCCCTCAGGCAGTTAGCCCATCCCATAGTCTAGAATGTGCATTTTTCCCAAGTAGTTGAGCACTAGAATGCACAAACAGTCTGGTTGAATAGCTCCACCTGGGACCAAGGATACTTGACTTGCATTCATGTATGACTTGATCTTCCAGAAATAGCAAGAGACAACATTCAAAAGGCATCCCATGATTCAGGGAGCTATTTTTAGCAGCCGAGGGTTACATGCAAAGTTGTTTTAGAAGTTTCCCTCTAAGTGTGGCTTTTTCCTAGATTTTTGGCATGTTCATCATGAGACCAAACTTATTTATTCAATGCATCAGAGCTAATTCATTCCCATTGATCTTGGAGCTCTAACATCCCACAACACATCCAAGACTCTTCGACACATCCGGCTCAGCTATTCACGGGTAAGTGGCCTCAACTTGTCTTTTTCAGCATTTATGTCACTTTTTGTGTATTCACTTGTGTGAGTGTTGTTTTCTTGATATCTTTGAGTGCTTGCTGTTGTTTACATGTATTCTAGCTTGTCCTACCTCTGTTTCAGTTTTCATCGCTATCTCACTATTGTTGCATGCATGAAACTATTTTTCACAGACATTCGCCTATTTAGCGAATGGCCTCACCCACATGCATGTTGATACATTTTTTGAATCTTCCATTCATGTTTTGCACTCACTGTTTATCACTTGTTCTATCACTTAGTGTTTCCATGCATTTCATCGACTTACTTGCTTGGAGTTTCCCGTCAACGAGTCAGACCAACCTTGGCCCAATCTCTGCCTTCACCAAGGCTACATTGCACAATCTGGGGAGGGAAGGCTCACCTTCCTCTTTAGATTTGCCCATTCTGGCCTAGCATTGGCCTCTTGGACTGTTTTGCCCATTCCTAGAGGATAGTGGCTGCTTGGACCAAGAAATTGGGCAAAATTGTCCCTGGGCCAGCAGTCCTTGCCGGCTGGGATTGCGCATTGTGCAATCCCAACAACCAACTGCCAAACTAGATTGCACATTTCGCATATTTAGCAACTAGTTCAGCCTCCCAGATAGCCCAGACCACCTTTTGCACAGTTTTGGAATCTAATCACTCATCTTCCCAGTGAAATTTGCGCAATCTTGCTCATCAATTTCCCAGGTATGTGTTGTGTCCTTCCTCCGACGTGCTTTGTTTCCACTGACATATTTCTTTCCATGCATGATGCTTGTTTCCAGATCTTTCAGGTGTTCATCTGTCTCAATGGCTTCCAAGATAACAAGATCTCAAGACACTAATGGTATGGTAGCTGGAGTAGCAACTGAGTAGGTGTCCTCTGGTTTGTCGATCTATGAAGATACGAAGTTGTATCTAGACAAGGACATCAAACTGAAGTGGCAAGAGGCGAATGAAACATTCGTAGGTACTTTTGGGGAAGACCTTGAATACTATCAGGTGTACGTGAACATTCATAAGTCCATCTTGTACTGGATTTCATGTCGATACCCCACGTTCCCATGCACAGACATGATTCACTAGATCGTCTCTCACACTAACCCCGAGACGATGACCTTGAGTAGTGTCAGTGGGACGAAGCTTGCAACCTTCTAGGCATGATATTATGATGAAATGTATCAGATGACCGAGCCCATGATTATCATGACTCCCCTGTTCAGCTTTCCCAATAGAAGAGGCCACTCCAGAGACATTCTAAAGGATTGGGTAAAGGAGCTGGCTCATTTCAGGATGACCCCCAATCAGATCTATAAGATGAAGATATTGAGAAAGGCATACCAATACTTGGTCATATTTGCATGTCGACTAACTGCCCAAGTGAGCACTAAGACCTTCCCTTAGAGTTGGGTGGTCACACTGGACCAATTAGCTAGAGATGGAAGACCATGCAACTAGTCCAGCATACTAGCTCATCAATTGAAGAAGCAAGTCATGAAGGCTCAACAGTCACCCAAAGGCATGCATGCAGAGATTTACATGTCTGCCTAAATTCTAGATGCAGTCTGTGCCCGACATGAGTTCCCAAGCTTAGAGTGGGCATGGTCATCGGCAGAGACTGTTGTGAGCACATATTTCATGTTATTGTCTAAGTGCAAATCCATAGGAGTGATCATATGACTATCCAACCATCTTGTCACCCCAGTGTACAGGTTGATATTCGAACAGGATCCACCCTGCATGTCAGAAGAAGCAATGAAGGCATTGTTAGGCATTGCAGATTGGTATGCCTCACCGGTCGCCACATTTATCTGAGTGTTCAATGCAGAGAAGCCTTCATATGTTCTGCCAAAATTTTCTTTGGACATGCTTATCATGCAGGAAGTAGCACATCATGTCTTAGCAGGAATGACAGCTATGCTACAGCGGGAGAAGAAGGCACCTTGGCCCACTCTTCCATTGCGGATTGGGTAATACGAGATCTGGATCATCAAGAAAGCGAAAGTCCAATCTGAACAGATGAAGAAGTACCCATTCATCCTTTGAAGCTTTAACCCATATGACCCACATTGCATTGTGAAGGATCACTGCATGAGACTTTAGTTCAATTAGATCCATGGGGCATTTCACTGGGCTGAAGAGGACTCATGGAGATATTGTTACAATTCCTCCAGACCCAATGAACATGTCGGATTCATCGTAGAGTGGTTAGCAAAGCATAATGAAGCAGCACCATGGAGAGCACCAGCAATAGTAGCAACAGCAGCAGAGGCAACAGCGTGACAAGCGAATCACGCGAAGGTAGAGAGATAAGAAGAGAATGGAAGAAGCAAAGAAGGAGTTGCATGAGTTGAGGGAGAAACTCCGTAAAGAACTAGAGATGCACCAACAGGAGAACGAAGCGCAACAGTAGTATATTTAGAAGGCGACACATCACATGTAGATAGACAAAGCATCGCCCGTACAAGTAGTTGATTCCTCTGAACAACTGGCATCAGGTGAACAGGGTGAACCCTCGTAGGGGTAAGACTTTGCTCATAAGATAGAACAGGCTCTTGAACAATTGGATGTAGACATGGAGTAGCAAGAGTTGGAATAGGACACTGACCTCATGCCTCACCAAAGAGAGGTCGACTCACCTACTTCAATGCATCCAGATGATGAGAAAATCTCAAATGAACAAGGAGGCACTGAGATCCTTGGTAGTCAACCAGAAGCAAAGATGCACAATGTCTCCTTTGACGAATCTCATCACAAAGTTGTGTAGTCTTAGAGAGTATCGACTTCGGAGGAATAAACATCTCCTACATAATTTGAAGAGTAAGTGATCGTGACTGATGTGCACAAGCATCTAGTTGCGTTGGCCGATGCAACTAGAGTGTATGTTGAAGCCACTAGCTCAAGTGTTCATTTTCTCATAGATTAAAAAAATAAAAAATAATAATAATAAAACTATTTTTCAACTTATCTCCCTAAGGTTTTACTCAAATTTCAAGTAGGAGTACTCATTGGATGCAAAATTTAATTCCTCATCCAAGTAGTACCCATGTTGCATACTGTTGAAAAGTGAGAAATACATGGAAGAATGTTATTGCAATCAAACACATGTGTTCATGTATTTCTCATTTTTCGTGTAGCATTGTCCATCTAATATGCAACATGGGTACTCCTTGGATGAGGAATCAAATTTTGCATCCAACGAGTGTTCCCCCTCAAAATTTGAGTAAACCCATAGGGAGATAAGTTGAAAATACAAGTTGAAAAAATAATTTTTTCTGTTTTCCCTCTAAAATTTGATGAAGTAATCTAAACTTATTTTATTATTTCCACTATTATTTTATAATTTCCTTAGGAGGTCCATTTTAGACCTCCAAACTCCCCTAATGAATGCATCTGACTACTTAAGAAATAGACATGTGTCCCTGCCCTTCAACCTAGAAGACACAAGCTTCTTCATTGTCTTCAATCTTTATGATGTAACACTTTTGGAGGGAGCCAAAATAAATACAATAATAATCTGAACTTCATGTCCTTTGATGCTGTAATTAAAGCACAGAACAGGTAACCTAGAAGATAAGGACCGAGAGCTTCAAAAGAGGCATGTACCTACAATCAAAAATGGAAAAACGAATCCTTGTAACCAAAATAAAATTCAAGTTAAAAACCCTTGGACTGAAAGATACTCCTTAATTCATTGCCCAAAACAAATCTTTGATAGTCCTACAATGAGAAATATACCACTTAATGAAGTATGCGAACTGCGATGCTTAAAAATTATGCCACAAATGTCCTGATGGAATCATGTTTCTCATTGTTAGAAATAGACCACGCATTCAAAACTTAGCTCTTCATCTAGCAAAGTGACATACAATATAATGAACCTCCATAACATAACCTAATTACCAAACCCTAACCCTCTCTTATCATCATGTGTTATCTCCTTTAGGGTCAAAATTTTAGAGCTATACCTCAAATGATGATCATGTTAATTCATTGTTTCATGGAGAGAATGTGACTTGTCTTTATAGATATAGAAGGGGTTTCTAGTGGATGACCATTGGAGGATTTTAGGGGCTAAATTTTGAGTTAGCATGTCTTGTAGCCGAAGCAAGGAAGGTCATTTCCCTTTAGATGAGGAACTTAGCCTTTAATGTATAAATAATATTTCTTATGGGTGCAAGATGCTTGTGATAACCTTCCTAAACATGATTTCTCCATGAAACATGATGAATATCCCTCATGTTTGATGTGTGATGGTCAACAACCAATAAAAGAGTACCATGTCACCATCTCTTGGGGTTTTATCCCACTTACTGGGGTCTCCAACTTCAATTTGGAATATCTCTCAAATCATTAAGAACTATGTGGCGTGCCACATACCACCAGAAACATCTCAACGAGGACAATCCATTCAGGGTGCTTCTGACATGATAATCCATGAATTTCCAAGTAATTTTAAGTGACAAAAGGCAGGGAAACTCTTATTGTTTCTTGGGGTTACATCAATGACAACCACCTATCAACAAAACATTTTTTTAATTGTTATATCCCTTGTACTTTTAGGATCTTAAAAATCAACAAACCCCAGATTTATTCATTATTTTAGCCTTATTTTCAACTATTTTATAAATAGTTTTAAGGGCTAAATTGTATTTGTATTGTAATTTGTTTATTGCTAGAATTTCCTACATTTTGTTCAAGTACACACTATCACATTGTTGGGATGGGGTCCCCTATGGTCAATTTTGGGGAAAAAGCCCAAGTTTTATTGTATAAAATGTAAATTCTCTGCAAGTTGTGGCCACGGAGCGTGTAGATAATTAAAGAGTCATAAAGGGTTTTGCCCTTCTTTATATAAGTTGAGTTGGCTTTTTTAGGACCTACCCATGGTCTGCGGACCATGGGATTGTATAAATAGGTGTGTCTTAGGATGTCTAAGGCAAGAAATGATGTTTGGTCTATGGGAGAAGTCTAAAGAGTTAGCGAAGAAGAGTAGGAAGAAAGGCTCTGCAGCTGTGTGCGCAGAGGTCTAGAGTAGAGTCAATAACTAAGTGCGTGGACCCCTACAGCTCAGTGCACAGGGAAGTATTGAGTCTATAAGCTGAGTTGAATATTAATAATGAAGATTATCGCACAAATACATGTGTTTATCTCTTTACCTCTGTTTATATGAATGTGCTTTATGTTATGATGGGTTTATGAAATAATGATGTATTGATGAGTGACTTTACACGATTTATATTGTTATATGTATGCAATTGATGTTAACTGGTTACGCGAATATTATCTTGTTGTATGTTGAAGTCATCAAACACTTAAGCCAATCTGAGTAATTATTGCGTTGAGAATAATATTTGATAAGCGTAAGTAGTTGACTCGCCTATTCAGGGTCTGCAAAAGACAGTCGTAGACCTTCGTGGAGGTCTATAAGTTGGTTAAAGGAAGTTATATCAATAATCCATAAGGGCTTATCGATCTGTGTGAAGCAAGATTTAGGGCATAAAGCGACATCACGTTGATGTCTGGGTGCGGAAACTTGGTTCCAACACCCCCCCATACTGCTTCAGATGAGACTTCAGTGTGTGCTCCGCAGATTGATGCCGAAAGGGCCAGTAGTGTAGGGATTTTTTTGGTGCAACTAACTCTAAACCTAGGTCAAGACCCACTAATCCAACAAATGTTTCCATTTGTGGGACCATGATCTGCATAAAGGGATGTGTGATGTCGCATCACTAGAATCCAACAAAGAAAGAAATTGAGAAGTGGTTGGATATAAATATCCACAAATTCGCAGCGCAAGAAAACATAAATTCGCACCTGAAAAAATAACAGTGGTTGGACAAATACTTATACACAAAGATACACGAGATCTTCTTCTGCACCTTCCCAATCAAACTATACTAGTGGATCGGTAAATTGGCAGATGGCCAAGGAAGGTGGAGGCTTGACGGTCCAATAGTGTGGACCACGGAGCTAGTGTGAAAGTTGGAAGCCTCTGAAGATAAGATCATATGCCTTTTCAATCACTAGATTGATCGCGTCATAGGAGGATTTGTGACAGAATTCATGGTCGATACCTCTATCAGTTAGTAACAACGAAGCAGACTTACGCTTCTTCAAGGGACCGTGAGGTAAGTATTCGAAATCTTTGAATACTTGGATTAAAATGATTTTGTGCAAAAAGTGTGATATCCACTACCTTGATGTTTAGATCTATGCAAAGTGGACAAATCTTTAGAAATCCAGAGAGAACAGGTCCTGAATACACCTCGTTGATAGAACCCTCTTCAAGTGACGATGAGGGAGCAGTACAGGCCTCACCACAAAATGTTGTACAATGGATGAAGCAGGATTTTCCATGAATACCTCATCCGCCCACACCACCTCCACCTTCACCTCCATAGCATACACCTTCACCCACACCACCACCACCTCTGCCACTGTTCAATATGTCAAATACCATGAATTTTCCCATTTTCAAAGGCCTGGGAAGTGAGGACCCAGATTAGTTTTGGTTCATTATGAAGGCTATATGGACGACACAAATATTACAGCTAATCATATAAAGAAGGCGCAGTTGGTTACTACTCTACAAGATCGCACGTTGACATGGTACATTAATTACTGCACAGATAACCCATTGGCATCATTGGCGGACACTTAGACTGCTCTGAACAAGGAATTCGGTAGACCTAAGTTTGAATCGCAATCAGACGTTGGATTTAAGGAAATCGTGATGAGGATTGGAGAAACACCTTGGGAGTTGGATCAAAGACTGAAGTGGGGAATCCATGAAGCCAATATGAATCTTACAGACAATTAGCACCGCAATTGGTCTATAGTAGTGCTCCTACCTCACTTAAGGATTTATTTGTCACAATAAAAGATAGGGACTCAGGCCGAAGCACTAGAGATCGCAATGAGATTACATGAGACCCCTATCTAGGATGCGACATTGGGATTTCAGCAGATTCATACGGAGTTGCAGAGCTTGAAGAAGGAAAAAGTGGCTCGACCAGAGGTGCACAAAGAATTTTGGTGCCTAAAATGTAAAAACTAGGGGCATGATAAGGATCATTGCCCTGTTTTCACTAATTATATGGTAGGGGGATGGCCCATGCCTCTAAGGCAGGAAGCCCCAGTAGGACCAAGTACAGGGCCCACGTTGTGATGCGCTATATGTCAGGTAGCTGGAAAACATGTAATAGATAATTGCCACTTGCTGTAAATATTTGTGCAGGCATCGCAATAGTTATTTTGCAATTTCTGTAATTCATTTGGCCACGATGAGCGTAACTTTCGTAGCTATGAGTTGATGATGGAAAGAACACCCACATATTGAATGCAAACAAAAAATCGACCTCTGAATCAAGGCACTAGGGAAGTGCGCGGAGGATATCAGGGGCGCTGATGAGGCTGAGAAGGAGGAGGACCTGGTAGAGGTCGAGGACAAGTTATTTGCTACAAGTGCAAGGACACTACGTGTGGGAATGTACGAGCTAGACACGTCCATCTAGACGATATTGCTCTCAGTTTGACCACGTGATAGAAGAATACCCTATATTCATAGATAAGATGCACGAGAAGAAGGTGTAGCCTCAACAACCCACCCAGAATTTATAGATGATGAGGGTCGAGCCCCGCGAGGAGGATCCCAATGTAAATATTGTGCTGCGAAATGGGATGATGACTAGTGATGATAAAGGAAAGCATCCTAAAGAATGTGAGTGGGTTTGCAAGGCTCCAAAGAAAGAAGCTGGGTTTGACATAGAGCATGCAAAGGAAATGTTCATGGAAGCAAGGAAAAGCTTCGTTGAGGCCTCTACCTCAAGAAGTCAGGACAAGCTGTCTGAAGAAGTTGACCCCTCCATGCTTACCACTTTCTTGGAGACTTGTATGAAGTTGTTGCACAACAGCAAGGTCGTAAATGGATGCAAGAACTGATAAATAAGTGTGTTGGTAAGGAAGGTGCTCCTGAAAGACACCGCGCAGTCAGAAAGATAGGCAAAAATAAGACAAGAACAAGGTACGAGATGAGGCTTACCGCACAAATAGGAGAGTATGAATGGATCAAGTTATTTTGGACCTGGGGTTGGATGCGAATTTTTTGCCTAAACAAACATGGGAAAGAATGGGGAGACTTGCACTGTAGTGGTCTCCAATCCAATTGAGAGTGGAAAATCAACAGAAGATCATCCCTATGGGGAGATTGCATGGAGTAACCGTAGATATAAAAGGAGTGAGCATGTTGGCTAATTTTGAAGTAATAGAGATTGTTGATGATAGAAATCCATACCCCGCACTCCTAGGAATTGATTGGGCCATTGGTATGAATGGGGTAATCAATTTGAAGAATTGGACGATGTCATTTGAAAGGAAATCGATCCGCGTAGTAGTCGCATTGGACCCTGCAGAAGGACCACGCTATACTGAACCGGTCCACGATTATGAGGAAAGAGATGATGATTTGGACCAGATCTATAAGATAACAGTGTGAGATCAAGATTGAGTTAATCCGACAGCCAATGGATGAATTACATGGGACCGCGAAAGCTCCTATGCATCATATTCGGACAAAGAAATGGAGTACCGGCAAAATAGGTTGCATGAAGTATCTACATTGTGCTATAATATGATGACTGAATCGTTGCATTGTGTATCATCTAAGGTAAGAAGTTTGCCTTATTATGATGGTCTAACTAATGAAGATAAATTTTTGGATGCATTTTAAAGGGAAGTGCCTTAGAAGCATCGCTTCCAATCGCTAAATTTGGTGTTGCACACTACGTCTGCATGATGGTGGGGTACGCATAGAGACAGTTTTGATGAATGGTGCGAGTACAGAAGAATGATGAGATTGCAGTTTGGTCACCCGAAAGTTCGACTAACTGAAAAATATGACGGAAGAAATGATTCACGTGATCACCTAGCAAAATGGACTAAGGTTTAAGGAACGGAGTTGCAACCAAAGTAGGTGCATATTTTCTGTCACACTTTGGACATTGTTCCTATGAATTGGTACCTGGAAACAGAGCTCTGCCATGGTACCATGGAGTGGGACATCTTAAGAGAAGTATTTTTTATGACCTTCATCTTTGAGGATGGGTTTGAAAGCAACAATGAAGCATTGCAAGAGGTTAAGACAGTAATGTTCATAATACCGTAGGATCCTTTAGACTTGATTCACCCAGATTCGAGCACCCAGTTGTGCCATGCACTCGAATGCTACAATGCAGCTGCTGGAGAAGATGATGAGGATCCAATGAATATTAACATCTTGTTGTAGTGGCTACAACCACCCTCCAAAAATTTTCCTTAGCTTGTTTTGGAGCCTCCCTACCAACCTTACACAGCACTTTGTCTTGCTTCATCAAGTACTCAAGCTTCAGTGTTTTCCTCGCACAAAGGTAGCATGTTGATCACAGTCGATCCATTCCCCTCAAAGGCTGCTTACCCGGACTTGGTCCAGCTGCAGGCTGAGCAACCTCCCCTTGAAAATTGTGCATTCCTGGGGGGAAACCAGCCTTCCCTCCAGGAATTGTAAAATCCTCTCTGACAACATGTTGGCCTCCAGGATTACGCAATCCTTCCTGCCAACCCTCCTAGCAGGATTTACATAATTCTTCCGAGAAGTAGGTTGTTTAGCCCAGGATTTGTACAAATTTGGGTAGCAGTCAGTTGCTCTACCCAGAAATTGTGGAATCCCCTTAGGCATTCAACCCAACCCATAGTCAGGAATGCACATTTTTCTCGAGTAGTTGAGCACTCACATGTATGAACAATCTAGTTGACCAATTCCACCCAGGACCGAGGATACTTGACTTGCATGCATGCATGACTTGATCTTCCTGGAATAGAAAGAGACAACATACAAAAGGAATCCCATGATTCAGGGATCTATTTTTAGCAACTGGGGGTTACATGCAAAGTTGTTTTAGAAGTTTCCCTCCAAGTGTCGTTTTTTCCTAGATTTGTGCCATACACATCATGAGACCAAACTTATTTATTTGACGCATTAGATCTCATTCATTTAAATCGATATTTGAGCTCTGACATCCCACAGCACATCCAGGACTCTTCGACACATCTCGCTCAACTATTCATGGGTAAATGGCCTCACTTTGTCTTTTTCGGCATTTCTGTTGCTTTTGTGCATTCGCTTGTGTGAGTGTTGTTTGCTTGATTTCCTTGAATGCGTGTTCGTGTTAACATGTATTCTAGCTTGTCTAAGCTCTATTTCAATTTTCATCGCTATCTCACTATTGTCACATGCATGAAATTGTTTTGCACGGACGTTCACCCAACCGGCGAACGACCTCACCCACATTCATGTTGATATGTTTGTTGAATCTTCCATTCATGTTTTGCATGCACTGTTTATCACTTCTGTTGTCATTTATTGTTTCCATGCATTTCATCGACTTACTTGCTTTTAGTTTCCCGTCGGTAAGTCAGGCCAACCTTGGCCCAGTCTCTGCCTTCACCAAGGCTACATTGCGTAATCTAGGGAGGGAAGGCTCACCCTCCTCTCCAAATTTGCACATTTTGGCCCAACACTAGCGTCTTAGATGGTTTTGTGCATTCCTGGAGGACAATGGCTGCTTGGCCCATGAAATTGTGCAAATCTGTCCCTAGGCCAACAGTCCTTCCCAACTGGGATTGCGCATTACACAATCTCAGCAGCGATCTATTCAACTGGATTGCACATTTTGTAGATCTTGCCATGGGTCTAGCCTCCCAGACAACCAAGACTTCCTTTTGCGTAGATCTAGAAGCCAGTCACTCAGCCTCCCAGTGAAATTTGTGCAATCTTGCTGAAGTTGTATCTAGACAAGGACATCAAAATGAAGTGGCAAGAGGTGACTAAAAAATTTGTAGGTACTATTGGGGAATACCTTGAAGACTGTTAGGTGTACGTGAAAATTCATAAGTCTGGCTTGTAATAGATTGCATGCAGATACCCCATGCTCCCATGCGCGGACATGATTCACTGGATCGTCTTTTACATTGACCCTGAGACGATGACCTTGAGCAGTGTCAGTGGGACAAAGCTTGCAACCTTCTGGGCATAAGATATGTATCAGATGACTGAGCCCATGACTGTCATGACTCCCCCGTTCAGCTTGCCCAATAGCAGAGGCCACTCTAGAGACATTCTCAAGGATTGGGTAAAGGAGCCAGCACGTTTCAGGATGATCCCCAATCAGATCTATAAGATGAAGATATTGAGGAATGCATACAAACAATTGGTCATATTTGCATGTTGACTGAGCGAGCACTGAGACCTTCCCTCAGAGTTGAGTGGTCGCGCTAGACCAACTGGCTAGAGAAGGAAGACCATACAACTGGTCCGGCATACTGGATCATCAGCTAAAGGAGTAAGTCACGAAGGCTCGATAGTCACCCAAAGGCATGCACACAGAGATTTACATGCTTGCCTACTTTCTAGATGCAGTCTATGCCCAACATGAGTTCCCAGGATTAGAGTGGTCATGGTCACCGGCAAAGAGTATTGTGAGCAGGTATTTCAAGTTATTGTCTGAGTGCAGCTTCATAGGAGTGATCATATGGTTATTTAACCATCTTGTCACCCCAGTGTACAGGTTGATATTCGAACAGAATCCACCCTGCATGATAGAAGAAGTGATGAAGGCATTATTAGGCATTGCAGATTGGTATGCCCCATTGGCTAGCACGTTCATCCGAGTGTTTAGTGTGGAGAAGCCTCTGCATGTTCTGCCAAAGTTTTCTTTGGACGTGCTTATCATGAAAGAAGTAGCGTATCAGATCTCAGTAGGATTGATAGCTAGGTTGTAGCAGAAGAAGAAGGCACCTTGGCCCACTCTTTCATTGTGGATTTGGTTATATGAGATCCAGAGCATCAAGCAAGCAGATGTCGAAGCTGAACAGATGAATAAGTACCCATTTGACCTTTGAAACTTCAACCCGTATGACCCACATTACATTTTGAAGGATCATTGCATGAGATTTCAATTCAATTGGATCCATGGGGCATTTCATTGGGCTGAAGAGGACTCATGGAGATACCATCACAATTCATCCAAACCCAATAATCAGGTTGGTTTCACAGTAGAGTGGTTAGCAAAGCAGCATGAAGCAGCACCACAGAGAGCACCAGCAGTAGTAGCAGTAGCAGCAGAGGCAACAACACAACAAGCAAATTGCGTGAAGGTAGAGAGATTAGAAGAGAATGGAAGAAGCAGAGAAGGACTTGCATGAGCTAAGGGAGAAACTCTAGAAAGAACAAGAGCTGCGCCAAAAGGAAAAGGAAGCGCAATAGTAGCAGATTCAGCAGGGGACACATCATGTGCAAACGGACAAAGCAACGCCCATACAAGTAGTTGATTCTTCTGAAAAGCTGGCATCAGGCGAATAGGGTGAACCCTTGTAGGGGCAAGACTTTTCTCATGAGATAGAACAGGCTCTTGAACAGTTGGATGCAGATATGGAGCAGCAAGAGTTGGAATAGGACACTGACCTCATGCCTCACCAAAGAGAGTTCAACTCAGCTTCTTCAATGCATCCAGACAATGAGCAAGTCTCGAATGACCAAGGAGGCACTAAGATCCTTGGTGGTCACCCAGAAGCAGAGATGCACAAAATCTCCTTTAACGAATCTCATCAAAGATTTGTGTAGTCTCAGAGAGTACTGACTCCGGAGGACCACACATTCCCTACGCAATTTGAAGAGCAAGTGATCATGACTAATGTCCACAAGCATCCAGATATGTTTATCGTGTTGGAAATACTGAGAGGGGGGTGAATAAATATTTTTACTATTTATTTATTTTTAAATTGTTTTAGTGATTGCCAAAAACATACACAGATATGTGTATGTATACACAGAACACAAAAATCAACAGCTGAAATTAATGCTTTTATTAAAACTCAAAACAGTGCAATGAAATAAATACAATATAAGTATAAATCTGATTGTGAATAGTTGCCAAGATCCAACTTGGACTTAAGTGAGGCTCCAACCTCCAGAGCACCAACTCTGTTTTGCAGTGGTTCTGCACTTAGGAGCACCTACCCCCAATGACTTCAGTCCAGTTCAGTTCTGAGGCTCCAACCCAACCTTGGCTGAGATTGTCTCACTCCTTCTTCCCTACCTCTGTTGCTTCTACTGCCTCTACAACCTCTTCTTCTTCTACTACCTCACACTCTGGTTCTTCACCACACCAACAGCAACAACAGTTCTCTGTTTGTACTATTTTATACATTCTCATGCCTTTTTCCATTCGTTTCTGCTTACACAATGGCTCTTTGGCTTCCTCCTCGCTCGCTTGAGCTTCGGCTTCCTCAACACTCGCTCGACCTTCTGACTTCCCTCCTCCATTCGCTTTAGCTTCCTCATGTCTATGATGTGCTGAAAATATAATGTCATCACGTAGGTGTTTCAGCAACACTGAAATATAATTTCGTCACGGAGGTGTTTCAGTAACGCTGAAATTGGTGTTTCAGCAATGGAGAAATTGGTGTTTCAACAACTTTTCTCCAAGTGTTTCAACAGTGTTCAACAGCTGCAGCATCCTTCACCAGCGTTCACCAGCAACTTCATACAACGCTTAACTACCTCTGCTCCTCTCGGCTCCTCTTGGCTCTGTGTGCTCATCTTCTTTGACTATTTCTCCTTCCTTAAATATTTCCATATTGACATCAATGACAATATGTGTCCAACAATCTCCCCCTTTGTTATTGATGGCAATATTCTTCTGCTCTCTCTCCCCCTTTGACATAAATGGCAAAGGAATGCATACAGACTCCCCCTGTCCTGCTACATCTTTATGAATGAACTTGAGTGATGATAAAGAAATAACCCCCATATTTTGATGCAGATGTTCGAATGCTTCTCGAGGAAGAGGTTTTGTGGAAATATCAGCTATCTGCTCCTTAGTACTGATATATTCCAAGACAATGTTTTGTTCAGCCACTTGCTCATGGAGGAAATGATACTTGATTGGTATGCGTTTGGTTCTTGAGTGCATCACTAGATTTTTGCTGAGACTGATAGCACTTGTGTTGTCACAATAGACAGTAATTGGTTGATCTGTACATATGTCAGGATCTTTTAGAGCTTCCTTCATTCATAGTATCTGATTACAATAGTCTGTTGCAGCAATATACTCAGCTTCGGTTGTGGATAATGATATGGATGACTGTTTTTTGTTGAGCCAGGATACCAAACATTCTCCTAGGAAGAATGCATTTCCACTAGTACTTTTCCGATCATCTATACTTCCAGCCCAATCAGCATCGGTGTATTCAGTTACAGTCAATGTTGAGTTCTTTGGGTACCAAAGACCGAAATCAAAAGTTCCCTTCAGATATCTAAGAATTCTTTTTACAGCTAATAAATGGGATTGTTTGGGAGTAGATTGAAATCTTCCCACCATTCCTACTGCTTGCATTATGTCTAGTCGTGTAGCTGTTAAGTAAAGAAGGGCTCCGATCATTGACCTGTAATGGGTTGCATCCACTAGAGGGGATTCATCATCTTTGCTCAGTTTGCAGTTGGTGGTCATAGGTGTGCTCATGGGTGCACAGTCCTCCATTCCATATTTTTTGAGCATGTCTTTTAGATATTTGGTTTGATATATACACAATCTTGCTCTAGTTTGAGATATTTGAAATCCAAGGAAGTGGGACGGCTCTCCTATCATTGACATCTCGAACTCTTTTGACATGTTTTGAGAAAATTCATGGCTCATTTCATCATTATTACTAGCAAAAATCAGATCATCGACATAAACAAGAGCAGCTAGTAACTTACTTGATCTATCTTTATGTATAGATTACTTCTAGCCACTCCCTTTCTTGAAGCCTTGTTGTTGTAGGTAGTGATCCAATCTTGCATACCAAGCTCTAGGAGCTTGTTTCAATCCATATAAAGCCTTTTTCAACTTACAGACTAGGTCCTTGCTTGTTGTCAGATCAAAACCTTCTGGTTGCTCCATGTAGACTTCCTCTTTGAGTTCTCCATTTAGAAATGCTGATTTCACGTCCATTTGATAGATTTTGAATCCTTTTGAGCAAGCAAATGCTAAGAACATCCTGATAGCTTCCATATGGGCCACTCATGCAAATGTCTCTTCAAAGTCAATTCCTTCAATTTGTGAATAGCCTTTGCAAGCAAGTCTTGCCTTGTTTCTGATAACCTGTCCTTCCTCATTCATTTTATTTTTGAACACCCATTTGGTTCCTATTATGTTTTTTTCCTTTGGACGAGGTACCAGCTCCCATGTCTTGTTCTTCTCAATTTGGGACATTTCTTCTTCCATGGCTTTTACCCAATGAGGATCCTTACTTGCTTCTGCAAATTTTTCTGGTTCTATCATAGATAGGAGGGCAATGACTTTTCTCTTGGGTGAGCTTGTTATCCTTCTTTGGGTCTGCACACCTTCATCTCTATCGCCAATGATCTGTTCTTCTGGATGATATTTTTCGACATACTTCATCCTTGAAGGGGTATGAGGTGGTTCTCTTTTCTCTTCTTCTTCTTCATCATCTATCTCTTCTTCTTTAGGTTCTTCTTCTTCAAGGAGAAAGTCATCTTCATGTTCTTCAATTTCCTTTACTGGAAGTTCTTCATCAACCTTTACATCAATGCTTTCCACTATTTTCTTCAGTTGATAATTGTAGCACTTGTAAGCCTTGCTCCGTGTAGAGAATCCAAGAAATATCCCTTCATCAACCCAAGAATCAAACTTTCCTGGTGAACCATCATTTATTTTTATGAAGCACTTGCTTCCAAAAATCTTGAAATACTTCACCAAAGTAGGTCTTCCGTTCCATAGCTCATAAGGAGTTTTTTCACAATTTGGTCTTAATTGAGTTCGATTCAATGTATAGACAGCTCTCCCTACTGCTTCTCTCCAGAATCTAGGTTGTAATTCTGCTACTAATAGCATAGTTCTTGCCATTTCTTGGACTGTTCGGTTTCTTCTTTCAACTACCCCATTTTTCTGAGGTGTTCTAGTAGCCGATAATTCTCTTTTAATTCCATGAATGTTACAGAACTCACTAAACTCGTTTGATGTGAATTATCCTCCTCTGTTTGTTCTGAGGCATTTAATTTTTGAATCTTTTTCATTTTCTACAAGGGCTTTTAGATTCTTAAAACACTCAAAAGTTTCAGATTTATACTTTATGAAATATATCCACATCATTCTAGTATAATCATCAACAAATAACACAAAGTACCTTTCTCCTTGGAGTGCTTGATTTCTAGTTGGCCCACACACATCAGCATGGATGATCTCCAAGGGCTTCGATGTATAGTGTTCCTTTGTCGTGTGGCTGGTTCTGGTTTGCTTTCCATGTTGACAAGGACCACATACTCCGTGATTTGGTTTGAATAGTTTTGGGATGTCTCGTACAGCTTTGATCTTGCTGATATTGATCAGATTTTCGAAGCTTGTATGTCCAAGTCGCTTGTGCCACAGCCAACTCTCATCTGTCTGACTCATGTAGCATTTATTTTCTTGAATCTTGTTCAGTATGTAAATGTTGTCTGGTATTCTCACCCCTTTTGCCACAAGTTTCCCTGAGGCAGATTTCCTTATTTCACAGTCTTTGGTGTTGAAAACAACCTTATGTCCTTGATCACAGATTTGGCTGACACTCAGGAGGTTGTGCTTGAGTCCATCAACTAGCAAAGCATCTTGAGCTTTTCCTTTTCCATTGATCAGAGTAATCGTTCCTTTTCCTGCAATTATGCCGAATCCGCTTCCAAAGGACACATTCCCTTCCTTTTTGCTCAGTGAGACAAACTTCCTTCTGTCTCCTGTCATGTGTCTGGAGCACCCACTATCTACAAACCACTGGTTTTCATTATTCTGAGCATATAGAGCTAGGCCGCATTTGTCCATACTGGGGTTCTTGCTACTCGTCTTTCTTCCTTTGAGTGGGTAGTCTTGTTCATAGTGTCCATTATTGTAGCAGAAAGAGCAAATCAGATCAAATTTGGTCAAGGGATCAAATGGATTGAACGTTTTGATTTTTCCCTACCTTTTGGGGGCATATGAGTTGATCATTCGGTCCTTTAGATTTGTCTTTTCACTTCTGTGAGCCATACAATGTCTAGCTTAATGACCAAAGTTTTTACAGTGAAAGCAGTGTCCAAGAAAGATGGTTTTGTACTTGTTGAAGCAATCACGATTTGAGTTGATTTCCATCCTGGGAATTACTCCTCCCTCGTTCTTCGGATTTGCGATGGGCCCTTGGTGGAGTACAGTTTTGTATTTGTTGTAGTGTCCACGACTAGACTCGACATTCTTCTTTGGATTAATTCTCTCTTCATTCTTGGGGTCTAGGATGCACTTTTGATAACATGTTTTTTCATCTTTTAGATTGCAGGAAAGTGCATTGACATAGATTTCCACACTATTCTTAGTGCTTGAGGATTCTCCTTTGAAACCTATTCCAGACTTGCCATGCTGAGGTTTTTTATTTTTCAGAATAGTCTCAAGTATTTGAGAGATTTTACAGCCCTTTTTAATTTACTCCAACTCCTTTCACAGAGACACTATTTCGGCCTCGTGTTCTTCACAAGTCTCTTCTATTTCTTTAAGCTTTGCTACCAAGAGATCTTCTCTGCTTATTTCCTCATTTTCCACTTTGAGAGAAATGATTTTGTTCCGTAGTTTCTCATTTTCTTCAATGGCGCTTATTAACAGTTCATCTACATTTCCTTCCAGCCCTGAGTCATCATCATCTAAGAGTGCCATGAATAATGCTTCTTGGCTTTCATCATGATCACTTTCCTCATCTGATTTCTTTTTGATGACCATAAACTCATCCTCATCAGACTCATCTTGCTTGGAGAAGAAGTTTTTCTTATTGAACCCTTTCTTTTTATGTGCCATTCTTTTAGAATTTCCTTCATCATCATTGTCATGTTTGTGAGGACATTTTGCTGCATAATGACCTATTTTACCACATTTAAAATAGATAAGAGGATACTTGCCTTTAAGCTTAGATCCTCTCTTCAGCTTTCGTACAAATTGAGCCAATTCGGATTCCACATCAGACTCATCACTACATTCATTCCTTTCTTTCTCCTTCTTTGACTTTGAGGCCTTGAATGCTGCATCTTTGGAGCTTGGGCCACCTTTTCTCATTTCATAGGCAGTGAGAATTCCATGGATTTCATCCATTTTGAGGGTATCTAGATCCTTTGCTTCTTCTATAGTGTTTATTTTGGAGTCAAATATGTTTGGAAGAGACCTTAATACCTTTTGAACAATGGTACTTTCTTCAACTTTTTCGTCCAATCCTTTCAGGGAATTTACCACTTCAGCTACTCGGAGGAGGTATGCTGCAATGTCTTCTTCATCTTCCATCCTCAAACTTTCAAATTGTCTTTGGTGAGTTTGAAGCTTCACCTTTTTTACTTTTGAGTCTCCATCGTACAAGCCAACTAGCTTCTCCCACATTTCTTTGGCAGATGTATAGTGCATGATTTTTGTAAACTCAGAATCAGTGATTCCACTAGTGATGGAGTTCATGGCCTTTGCATTTGCGATGTAGGCTTTCCTCTCGTCTTGGTCCGTTGGAAGAGTGGTAGTCATTTTGTATTCATTTTGAACAAAATTCCAAACTTCGGGTCCAAGGGACATTAAGTAGTAGGTCATTCTTTTCTTCCAGAATCCAAATTTAGTGCCATCGAACAAAGGAGGTCTTCCTGATGCTTCGTGATTTCTCATCATGACTGCAGATCCTTCTTCAAGCTGTTAGGCTAGTATGAAGAAGCCTGCTCTGATACCAATTGTTGGAAATACTGAGAGGGGGGTGAATCAGTATTTCTTACTATTTATTTATTTTTATTTTTTTTTAAATTGTTTTAGTGATTTCCAACAACATACATAGATATATGTATGTATACACAGAACACAGAAATCAACAGTTGAAATTAATGCTTTTATTAAAACGCAAAACAGTGCAACGAAATAAATACAATATAAGTATAAATCTGATTGTGAATAGTTGCCAAGCTCCAACTTGGACTTCAGTGAGGCTCCAACCTCCAGAGCACCAACTCTGTTTTGCAGTGGTTCTGCACTTAGGAGCACCTACCCCCAATGACTTCAGTCCAGTTCAGTTCTGAGGCTTCAACCTCTTGGGCTCCAACCTAACCTTGGTATAAATAGGTATGCTACTGCACACTATTCAGCTGAGATTGTCTCACTCCTGCTCCCCTGCCTCTGCTGCTTCTACTACCTCTACAGCCTCTGCTACTTCTACTACCTCACACTTTAGTTCTTCACCACACCAACAGCAACAACAGTTCTCTGTTTTTACTATTTTATACATTCTCATGCCTTTGTCCATTCATTTCTGCTTACTCAATGGCTCTTTGGCTTCCTCCTTGCTCGCTTGAGCTTCGGCTTCCTCAACACTCACTTGACCTTCTGACTTCCCTCCTCCATTCACTTTAGCTTCCTCATGTTTATGATGTGCTGAAAATATAATGTCGTAACGGAGGTGTTTCAGCAACGCCGAAATATAATTTCGTCACGGAGGTGTTTCAGCAACGCCGAAATTGGTGTTTCAGCAATGCCGAAACTGGTGTTTCAGCAACACCGAAACTGGTGTATCGGAAAAAATTTCACAAGTGTCGAACAGCTACGGAAAAGGTTGGTGTTTTAGCAATGGAGAAATTGGTATTTCAACAACTTTTCTCCAAGTGTTTCAATAGTGTTCAACAACTGCAGCAGCCTTCACTAGCGTTCACCAACAACTTCATACAACTCTTAACTACCTCTGCTCCTCTTGGCTCCTCTTGGCTCGGTGCGCTCCTCTTCTTTGGCTCTGTCTCCTTCCTTAAATATTTCCATATTGACATCAATGACAATCTGTGTCCAACATATTGATGCAACTAGAGTGTATGTCGAAGCCACTAGCTCAAGTGTTCGTTTTCTCATAGTTGAGAATGAGAAAATGGCGAAGGAACTACAAGTGGCCAAGTAGGGAGGAGACTTGGTTACAATGTTTGCCTTAGCTGAAATGAAGAAGGAAATACTAGATGAAGTATTGTCCTTGGACATAGTTATGCGAGCATTGTACTCCAAGTTTGGTACCATGGATCAAGCAGTCATTCATCTCCACGGATGGAAATAGCAATGTGGAAGAAGAGTATGCATATTGAAGAACATACATATTGATGTTGATAACATGTGAACATGGATGATGAATTACAAGGGAACCCCACTTCACTTGCCAAAGATGATGAAGGCCAATGCAGTCAAGTTGCAAGCATGTATCCGGAGTCAAATCTGGAACTATGAAGACCTACTACAACTCATCACTAGCATACAAGCTTCCCATGCACAAGTATTCAAAAGCATGGAGGTTATAGTGCACACTCATGTGATCCCATCACTTGGGACCCTCACCCAGGCGAAGACCAAGAATCAAGTCCAACATGAACTTGACTCATACTTTGACGAGTTGATGTGCACTACCACCAGCCCAGACTTGCCTATTAATGCAGACATCATGCACAAGTACATTGTTGATCCGGCCACACTAAAGACAATGATGCATATCCTCACAAACGAGTTGGACAAAGGAGCTCGAGCAGTGTACCCAGATGCTATGGAGGAAAGGTTCAGGTTTTAGACAGACGCCACAGCAGAACACACGGACACTCTCAAGGACTGTCAATCTTGACATCAATATGTCACTATTGATCTGCATGAGGATTTCGAGCAGTTGGAATTATATGGTTATCTAAGTCCAAATGATGTCTAGTTTAGCTTGTCTAATCCATTATTCACATGGGTACATGTGCATTGTAATGTTGAGTCATGTCAAGTGTAAGTCAAGTGTCAAAGGTGGATGTAACAGTCATAGTGTAGGTGAAGGGTCATGAGGGTAGTTGAATTGTCACAAAGGGGAATGTCAAGGGTCACCCCACTCTTTGCTATAAATAGTCCCTCATCACTCATTGGAGAGGCTTTTGGTCATCCAAGCTTCTACTAAGACTATTTTGAATAAGGCTTGGATAGTATTGTAACGCACCTTGGCTTCTCCACTGCACGAAGATATTACAGCTCTTTGGAGGAGCAAGTGGATGTGGTTGTAACCTTCCACTATTGGGGCTAGTAAGTTTACATGGATGTATTGTATGATTGTGACTTACACTTCTTTATATAATAAGAGCCAACACATTTTCATGCATATGTTGTTATTGTAGTTGGATTGCTCCAGTTGCTTTAATGATATGTGTTGCTTAACTTACATACTTGTGTATGAAATGTTTCACATGCAATTATATGAATCTTGTTGTTAATGTGTTGCATATGTTGTTAATGTTGTCACTGTCAATGTCGACTGATCTGCCAAACATCAGATAGAACTTTCACTTGAACCTTGCTATAACAACCGTCACACTCGTCTCGAACTGATCCGTGAGTGTTTTATGTGTTATCTTACCTTGTATGATGTGATTATCACATCCGAGTGGACTGCTCCGCTGGAAGCTGTGCATGTCCTTCATGTTGTGTGTTCCTAGCCGAGTTGGGACTGATCCCTTTCAACTTGGAACTCACCTTCACCTCCTTCCCCTTTTGAAGTGTTGGAACCTCTCATACACCTTCCTAGACTCACTGCATCAGTCACACCCTTGTTGCTGATAGAGTTATTCTACTTGCCTCTTTGTGACACCTTGGTCAAATTCATTACCTTACGACCCACCGTTGGGACTCCTACACCAAACGGTTTGAGGTCTAATTGGGAATTCTTATCAGGGAGATCCCCTTGACATGTTGGTGGGTCCAGAACCGTTAAAATTTCTGGTGCTAGGAGGGTCTGATGACAAGCAGTGTCCTCTCATCTAGTTTTGAACCTTTGCACATCTTTCATGGAATCTTGCATTCTTCTGCTCCCGAGGTGTTTTTTGAATCATGAAGATGTCTCCATCTCAAGGAAGATTTTTGATCTCTTTTCCACTCACATGTATGATGGTGTAGGCGAAGTGGCCTAGCTTGAGTACTTACATAGCATTCTTTCTATGATTCATGGGGAAGATGAGTTTGTTGACGAACAGGCCAGTTTGCTACTTGCATTCACACTTCGTGAATCTTTGTTTCGTTGGGTGCTCAACATACCGGCTGACACCATGCACTCATTTGAGAACTTCTATGATCTTATTGAAGACATATTCTATCATTTTGATCTAGACCATCTTGACTGAAAACTATTATAGCAATGGAGGGCTCCACCTGAATTCGTTATTGATTTTTGGCAGGGCTTCCATGACTTACAGTTTCAAGCTCTAAGGATCCAGATGGAGAAACTTTGGAAAGAACAAGAGTTGCGCCAACAGGATAAGGAAGTGTAGCAACAGCAGATTCATCAAGGGGAACATCACGTGCAGACAGACGAAGCAGCGCCCATACAAGTAGTTGATTCTTCTGAATAATTGGCATCAGGTGAACAAGGTGAACCTTCCCAGGGGCAAGATTTTTCTTATGAGATAGAACAGGCTCTTGAATAGTTCAATGCAGACATGGAGCAGCAGGAGTTGGAATAGGACACTGACCTCATGTCTCACCAAAGAGAGGTCAACTCACCTACTTCAATGGATCCAGATGATGAGACAGTCTTGAATGACCAAGGAGGCACTGAGATGCTTGGTGGTCAACCGAAAGCAGAGATGCACAACATCTCCTTTGATGAATCTCTTCACAAAGTTGTGCAATCTCAGAGAGTACTGACTCCGGAGGACCAAACATCCCCTTTGCAATTTGAAGAGAAATTGATCATGACTGATGTACACAAGCATGCAACTGCGTTGGCCAATGCAACTAGACTGTATGTCGAAGCCACTAGCTCAAGTGTTTATTTTCTCATAGATGATAATGAGTGAATGGCGAAGGAACTACAAGTGGCCAAGCAGGGAGGAGACTTGGTGACAATGTCCGCTGGAGCTGAACTAAAGAAGGCAATACTAGATGAAGTATTATCCTTGGACACAGTTATGCGAGCATTGTACTCCAAGTTTGGTACCGTGCATCAAGCAATCATTCATCTCCATGGATGTCAGCTGCAAGAAGAGTACGCATCCTGAAGAACATACATACTATTGTTGATGACATGTGAGCATGGATGATCAAGTACAACGGAGCCCTACTTCACTTGCCAAAGATGATGAAGGCCAATACGGTCGAGCTCCAAGCACGTATCCGAAGTTAGATATGGAAGTATGAATACCTACCGCAACTCACCACTATCATACAGGCTTCCGATGCACGAGTATTCAAAAGCATGGAGGTTATAGTGCACACTCATGCAATCCCATCACTTAGGACCCTCACCTAGGCGAAGACCAAGAAGCAGGTCCAACAAGAGCTTGACTCATACTTCAACGAGTTGATGCGCACCGCCACCAGCCCAGACTTGCCTATCACTGTAGACATCATGCGCAAGTACGTTGTTGGTTTGGCCACACTAAAGACAATGATGTGCATGCTCACAAACGAGTTGGATAGAGGAGCCCAAGTAGTGTACCCAGATGCTATGGAGGCAAGGTTCAGGTTTCAGACGGATGTCACAGCAGAACACACAAACACTCTCAAGGACTACCAATCTTGGCATCAATATGTCATTGTTGATCAGCATAAGGATGTCGAGAAGTTGGACTTCTATGATTGTCTAAGTCTGAATGATGTCTAGTTTGGCTTGTCTAAGCTATTGTTCACATGGGTACATGTGCATTGTAATGTTGAGTCATGTCAAGTGTAAGTCAAGTGTCAAAGGTGGATGTAACAGTCATAGAGTAGGCGAAGAGTCATGAGTGTAGTTGAATGGTCACAAAGGGGAATGTCAAGGGTCACCCCACCCTTTCCTATAAATAGTCCCTCATAACTCATTGGAGAGGCTTTTGGTTATCCATGCTTCTACTAAGACTATTTTTAAGAAGGCTTGGACACTATTGTAATGCGCCTTGGCTTCTCCACTGCATGGAGCTAGTACATCTCTTTGGAGGAGCAAGTGGATGTGGTTGTAACGTTCCATTGTTGGGGCTAGCGGGTTTACATGGATGTATTGTATGATTGTGACCTACACTTCTTTATATAATAAGAGCCAACACATTTTCATGCATATGTTGTTATTGTAGTTGGACTACTCTGGTTGCTTTAATGATATGTTTTGTTTAACTTACGTACTTATGTATGAATTGATTCACATGCAATTGTATCAATCTTGTTGTTAATGGGTTGCATATGTTGTTAATGTTGTCACCATCCATGTCAAATTCTCTGTCAGACATTAGAGAGACCTTTCACTTGAATATTGCTATAAAAATTGTCACACTCGTCTTGGACTGATCCATGAATGTTGTATCGGTTATCTTACCTTGTATGATGTGACTGCCTCATCCGAGTGGACTGCTCCACCGGAAGCTGTGCATTTCCTTCATGTTGTGTGTTCCTAACTGAGTTGGAACTGATCCCTTTCAACCTGGAACTCACCTTCACCTCCTTCCCCTTTCGAAGTGTTGGAACCTCTCATGCATCTTCCTTGATTCACTACATCAATCACACCCTTGCTATTGACAAAGTTATTCTACTTGCCTGTGTGTGACACTGCGGTGAAGGCATTACCTTACGACCCATTGCTGGGACTCTTACACCAAACGGTCTAAGGTCTAATTGGGACTTCTTATCAGGGAGATTCCCTTGACATGTTGGTGGGTCTAGCACTATCAACAAATCCCAAAGGCAGAGGTCCACCGCGAAGTTGAGGGACCGCAAATAGAGAATCCAAACATCACCTCACCATTGAAGACTAGACAAGTGAACATTGGCACAGAGGCAGAGCCGAAATTTGTGAAGATTGGAGATTACTGGGATGATGCCATAGTGGATAAGGTTGCTAAGTTGCTCCGTGAATACCAGGATTTGTTACCTACCAAATTTTCTAACCTGAAAGGTATCATAGGAGACTTGGGCGTAATGAATATTACCTTGAAACCAGACGCAAAGCCAATCAAGCAGAGGCCATACCGTCTTAATCCCAAGTATAAAGAAAAGGTCTGCTTGGAGTTGGACAAGATGCTTGTAGCAGGTATTATTGAACCGGTGGAGGAATCTGATTGGGTGAGTCCAATGGTCATTCAAGAAAAGAAGAAGAAGGATGAAATTAGGATTTGTGTATCTCTCAGGAAGCTTAAAGATGCTTGTGTTCATGATCATTTTCCAATTCCGTTCACAGATGAAGTATTGGATAATGTTGGCGGGTAGGAGGCCTACTCATTCACTGATGGGTTCTCTGGATACCATCAGATAAAGATCGCGCTAGAATACAGGAGTAAGACCACCTTCGTGATAGAATGGGGATGTTTCCAGTATACAGTGATGCCTTTTGGACTTAAGAATGCTTCAGTGATCTTCTCGCACATGGTCATCGCGGGGTTTAAGGATTTCCATTAGGGGATTTTTGAAGTCTAAAATGAGCTTCCTAAAGAAATTATAAAATAATAGTGGAAATAATAAAATAAGATTAGATGGCATCATCAAATTTTAGAGTGAAAAAGGAAATCTATTTTTTTAACTCTTATTTTCAACTTATCTCCCTATGGGTTTAATAAAATTTCGAGTGGAAACACTTGTTGGATGCATAATTTGATTCCTCATGCAAGGAGTACCCATCTTACATGCTTTCGATGGACCCTGCTACACGAAAACTGAGAAATACTTGAAAAATGTGATTTCAATCACGTTTTTTTCATGTACTTCTCATTTTTTGAGTAGCAGGTTCCATCAAAAGTATGCAACATGGGTACTCTTTGGATGAGGAATTAAATTTTGGCATCCAACGAGTACTCCCGCTCAAAATTTGAGTAAAACCTTAGGGAGATAAGTTGAAATTACGAGTTGAAAAAGTAGTTTTATTATTTTATTATTTTTTAATATTTTTACTTTTTTACTCCAAAAATGGTGAATATGTAGGTTTTAACCCCATACAGAAATTACCTGCATACAAATTCTAAGAACAAAAAATAAACAATGCGACAGCGTAACACATAAAACACATATACACAGAGATTTTCCCCTGGATCCCAAAACCGAGACTACCAGCTTGACTTTTCATTGTGTTCCTTTCAATGTTACTATATATATATATATATATATATCGAAGTATCCAATACCATGGACCGAAAAACCGTCGCATCCAAAACCATGTACGAAAACCATGCACAAAACCATAGGTCTGCCCAACCTAACATAGGGTCCAAAATAAATTCCTTAGGGTGCTACCCCAGACCCTGTAGAGGGGGCGTTACCCAGCCCCCTCTAACCCCCCAATTAACTAGGGCATCTAATCATGGAAAGAATATAACACAACCCGACATTCTCCCACTTCTTTTTTTCTTTCCACAAGGGGCCACAGGAGAGCTTAGTCATTTATCCAACCCTGCAAGGCCCATCGTTTCTCTACACCAAGAGAACTTCTCAAAGCTCACATAATTTTTCAATGCATTTACAGTATTCTTCAAAGTATCCACCTTTACCATCAACACCTTTTTGTCTTCTATCATATCCCTCACAAAGTGATATTGAACATCAATGTGATTTGTCTTTGAATGGTAAGCAGGGTTCTTTGACAAGAAAATTGTACTTTGGTTGTCACAGTCTATCCTTATAGCTCCCTGTACTAACCCCATACTTGAACATAATCTGTGCAACCAAACTACTTCCTTGCTTGCATGAGTGGCTGCCATGTATTCTGCCTCTGTAGTTGATAGTTCCACTACAGATTGTTTCTTACTCATCCAATTGACTGCACCTCCAAATAGGTTAAACACATACCCAATTAGATCTTCTCTGATCTAGATCTCCAACCCAATCTGCATCAAAAAAGCTACAAATATCCAAAAATTTGTCCAATCTTGGTCTCCCTTGGTAGCACAAACTATAATCAATAGTGCCACACAAATACCCGAAGACCTGCTTCACTGTTGCCCAATGCTCCTTCCATGCTCTTGACATAAACCTACTCAATACTCCCACTACATGTGCAATGTCTGGTCTAGTACAGATCGTCGCATACATCAGGCTACCGATTGCACTTGCATATGGAACACGGGACATGTCATCTTCCTCTTCTTGTGTCTTGGGACACCGTTCAGTAGATAACTTTACACCTACAAGAATAGGAACCTTCACCGGTTTATTATCCTGCATATTAAATCTCTGCAGTATTGTCTCGACATACTTCCTCTGGTTTAACCAGAGCTTCCTCTTTACCTGATCTCTTTTAATTTCCATGCCCAAAATATAGTTTGCAGCACCAAGATCTTTCATGTCAAATTTGGAGGACAATTGGGTCTTTAAATCCTGGATAATTTCTTTGTCATTTCCAATTAGCAACATATCATCCACATATAACACCATATAGATAACACGGTCACCAATTAATTTAAAATACACTGTGATTTTCTTTGCTTCTGGTGAAGCCAAGTCCCTGTATAAATGTATCAAATGCTTGATACCACATCCTTGGTGACTGTTTTAACCCATACAAAGACTTCTTTAACTTGCATAGCAGTTCTTTCTTACCGTTCACCGCAAAGCCTTCAAGTTGCTTCATGTAGATCTCCTCTTCTAGATCCACATGAAGAAATGTTTTCTTCACATCCATCTATTCTACCTCAAAATCAATAGCAGCAACAATAGATAACATCAATCTAATAGAAGCTACCTTGGCAATAGAAGAAAAAAATATCACCAAAATCAATTCTCGACACCTGGGAATAACCTTTTGCAACCAACCGAGCTTTCTATTTCTCCACCTTTCCTTCTGCACTTGTCTTCTTCTTGAACACCCATTTGCTACCAATGGGTTTCCTTCCAACCAGCAACTCCACCAGATCCCAAGCCTCTTTTTTTGCAAAGATGCCATTTCATCAACCATGGCCTCTTTCTAGAGTTTTCCATCCTTTGAATCTATTTCTTCCTTCACAATTCTGGGATCATAATCAGTAATAGATAAAGCAAAATTTAAACAGAAAGAAGATGGACTATACCTTTTTGGTTGCCTTTTTTCTCGAACTAATCTTCTCACAACCAAAGTTTGTGGCTCTTCATCTTCTGATTCCTCTTCTGTAGTAGAGTCTGATTCTTCCTCCTTAAACTCAAACTCTATCTTCTCAGGTTCCTTTGATGGGACTTCATGTTTAATAACATATTTCACCTCTCTGAACACTACATCTCAGCTATACACAACCTTCCTTGTTACTGGGTTCCAAATCTTATAACCCTTTAAACCATCCGTATACCCAATAAAGATGGAATTTTCAGATTTACTATCCAACTTTATTCTTTTCTCCTTTGGAACATGTACATATGAATCACATCCAAATACCTTAAAATGTGAAAGAAATGGTTTCTTACCAGTCCATACCTCTTGTGGAGTCTTATCCTCCAATGCTGATGAAGGTGATCTGTTGAACAAGTAACATGATGCCTCTACCACCTCTGCCCAGAATTCCTATCCTAACCTGGCACCACTGAGCATGCTTCTTGCCCTTTCCATCAATGTCTTGTTCATTCTTTCTGTAACTCCATTTTTCTCAGGTGTGTATGGAGTAGTATTTTGCCGTGCTATACCACACTTCTTACAGAATTCTTCAAATTCCTTGTTGCAAAATTCTCCACCATTATCTGTCCTCAGCACCTTTATCTTCTTGTCTGTTTGGTTTTCCACTAGAGCCTTAAATTCTTTAAACTTGTCAAAGACTTCAGAGTTCTTCTTGAGGAAATGTATACATGTATTCCTTGAGAAGTCATCTATAAATGATACATAGTACACATACTTACGCAATGATGGAACCTTCTCATGTCCAAACACATCACTATGCACAAGCTCTAATAACTGTTTCACCCTCTTACCACCAGAGGGGAAACTCACCCGATTTTGCTTCCCATATACACAATGTTCACAGAAATCAAAATCCAAAGAGCTATTAGTCATACCTTCTACCATACCTTAACCATGAAGTATTTGAATGCCCTTCTCTCCGATATGTCCAAGCCTTTGATGCCATAGCATGGTCTTTTCTCTAGAGACCACTAGATTTTCTACTCCACTTTCAGGAACCACAAAAATGTTGCACCCATCAATAACAATGCTACATTGAAGCTTGTACAGAGTTCCAATCCGAACTCCTCGCATCAATACCAATGCTCCCCAAACCATCTTGCAGTTATCTTTCTCAAACACTGTTTTTACACCTGCATCATCCAGCTTGCTTACAAAAATCAGATTTCTGGCCAATGCAGGAATATGTAGAACATCATCAAATCCCTTTTGCTTTGTAAGAAGCTTTAGATTTACAGTCCCTTTTGTAGTTCCCTTCCTTTCCGCATTTCCAGCACATCTTTACAGGTTTTCCTAGCGATTTAGATCTCCCTATAGATATCGAGCTCCCACTCGATGACTTATTTTTGTTTCTATTCTGGGACCATCCTCTTACAAACAAGGCATCACCATTCTGGCTCTCCATATTTTTTCATCTCATCTCCTCCGTCAGCAAGGATGAGACTATTTCATCAAACTGTAAGGCAATTTCATTGCTACCTATTGCAATAACCAGACTATCCCATAAATCTGGTAGAGGACACAACAAAATGATGCACTTATCTTCATCTAAAATTTTAATTTCAACAAATAATAACTGACTTACCACAGTATTAAATGTGTTCAGATTCTCTGTCACCGAGTCTCTATCTTTCATCCTCAGGTTATACAGCTTTTTGCGTAGGAACAGTTTATTCACCAGAGACTTAGATTGGTACAAAGGCCCTAACTTGACCCACAAAGCCTTAGCCATAGCTTCCCCTGATACATTAAACAATAATGAATCTAAGACACACAATCGTATTGTGCTCTTTCCCTTTCGATCCTACTTCTTCCATTCTTCATTGGACACTCCCGTTGGTTTAGTACCTGGATCTACTACAATCCATTGATCCTTATCTACCAATAGATCCTCCATCTTGAGTTTCCATAACTCAAAACTCTGACAATTAAATTTATCGATCTTTATCTTTCCACTGCTCGCCATATTCTTTCACCACCAGAATTGATCCCACAGATCTCCTACTGAATAGGGTCTACCACAGGCTCGAGTGAATCCCCTCAGCAACAAAGGCATCCCCTTGAAGCCAAAACAACTCTAATACCAAATGTAGGTTTTAACCCCGTACATAAATATCTTGCATATGAATTCTAAGAAAAAAAATAAACAATGTGAGAGCATAACAGATAAAACACATATACAAATATATTTTCCCCTAGATCCCAAAACCGAGACTACTAGCTTAATTTTTCATTATGCTCCTTTCAATGTTACAATACATATATATGCATGCTGAAGCATCCAATACCATGGACCAAAAAACCATGTGCGAAAACCATGCACAAAATCATAGGTAGGTCCGCCCATCCTAATACAGGGTCCAAAAAAAATTTCCCCAAGGCACTGCACCAAACCCCCTCAAACCCCTAGACAAGGGGGCTTCTGCCCCCGGTTAACTAGGGCAGCTATTTTTGGAAATAATATAACGTAACCCAATAGAATCATCCCCCATGGTTGACATCATCATCTTGAATCTTCTTGGTTCATATAAAGTTTATTTTGGTTGTACATTTTTCTTAGGAGGCCCATTTTAGACACAAAAATCCCCTAATGCATTCACAAGTTCTTGGAGAACTATTTCGATGACTGGACAGTGTTTGGGCTAGTTAAGCGCCATGTAGACATTATGCGCTTAATGTTGGATACATGTCGAAGGTATCAGATTGCGCTAAACCTAAAGAAATGCTTGTTCTGCGTCCCTTTCGGAATCTTGTTGGGTCGTGTGGTATGCAGGCAAGTACTTATGGTGGACCTTGCTAAGATCATGGTAATAATCAATTTGGAAGCCCCAAGGAGTGTTAAACAATTGCGTGCTATGCTAGGCCGTACGGGATACTATCGTAAGTTCATCAAAAGTTATGCTCAGATTACCGCGCCTATGGAGAAACTACTTAAGAAGGACACTACATTTTGTTGGGATGAAGAATGTCAGCGCAGCCTAGATGTACTGAAGGAGAAAATGGTCACCACGTCGATCCTAGTCTTCACGGATTGGAAGAAGGAATTTCATGTGCATGTGGATGCTCCATGTATTTCATTAGGAGCAGTGCTGACCCAATCCAGTGAAGGAGAATTGGATCACCCTATAGAGTTTTCTAGCAGGAAGTTGTCTAAGGCTAAAAAGAATTATTCAATGACAGAACGTGAAGGTTTGGCTATGGTGTTCACGCTCTAGAAGTTTAGACATTACCTGCTGGGCAAACATTTCAAGATGTACACAGACCATTCTGCATTGAAATATCTAGTTAATAAGCATGTGTTGTGGGGGGCAATATGCAGATGGTTGTTGATGTTTCAAGAGTATGATTTCGAGGTGATTGTGAAGCCAAGAAGGTTGAATGTAGGGCCCAACCATCTGTCGTGCATTGAAACAGGGGAGGAGCCTACCAATTTGTAGGAAGGGTTGCGATCGTAGTGGATAATCACTTTGCATACATTATCCACTTTCTGACCATAGGGACGGCTCCAGAGGGATACACCAGTCAACAGAAAAAAGAGTTGGTGGCACGCACGATAGAATTTTCTGTAATTGCAGGCCATTTGTATAAGATGGGATCGGATGAGATACTCAGGCATTATGTGCTCGATTTTGAATGGAACAATATCCTCTTTGAAGCTCATGGTGGAGCTGTGGGAGGGCATTATAAAGGAAAATCAACAGTGCAGATGATTTTTTGTGCCAGGTTGTGGTGGCCGATGTTGCATAGGGATTCTAATGCATATTATAGGGCATGTGATGCATGTTAGAGGACAAGTAGGCTATCACGGAGGGATGAGCTAGCTTTGAATCCATAGGTGTCATTGCAGCCATTTGAAAAATGGGAAATCAATTTTGTAAGACTGATTCAGCCTCCAAGCAAGAAGATTGGTGCGCAGTATGTCATCACCGCGACCGAATATTTGACTAGATAGGCGGAGGCGCAGCCTATGAATGACTGTATAGGGGCAACAACATCAAAATTTCTATTCTAATATGTGTTGACCAGGTTTGGTTTCCCGGAGATATTGATGAGCGATCATGGTACGCACTTTCTCAATGAAACGATCAGTGTGTTGACAGAAGAGTTCTAGGTTTATCACCAAAAGAGTACGATGTATCATCCTCAGGCCAATTGCACAGTAGAAGATTTTAATAAGATATTGGAGAATGCACTAATGAAGTTTTGCAACGAGTAACGCAATGATTGGGACATGCACGTACCAATAGTGTTATGGGAATATAGAACTACTTGTAAAAAGCTTACTGGTTAGACACCTTTTAGATTGGTCTATGGCGTAAAAGTTGTAATGCCTGTGGAATACATTGTGCATAGTCTACGCATAGCAGATTTCATAGGAATGGCAGAACATGGAGCCTTAGAGGAAAGGCTCGCAGCTAACAGAGCTCGAGGAAGATAGGTTTTTGGCTAGATTCCATCAGTAGGTTCAGAAGTAACATGAAAAATCTTGGCACAATCAGCACATCAAAATGCACTGGCTGGGGCCATATGTCATCAAAGAGATTACAGATGGTGGAGCAGTTTAGCTAGTGAAATTGAATGGAGATCCATTTCCGGGAAGGGTAAATGGAAGTTAATTGAAGCCATACACTGGGGATCCATCTCAATGACTACATGACGGTAGCACAGTCTCATCGCTCCAGGCAACTGCAAGGAGGTGTGAGACTATAAACTACATTGCCCGGTTTGTAAAGCTACGCGACAGGGGGGCTGTACGAAATAGGATGATGTCACAGTACCAAAATAAGTGCAAAGGGATCTGCATTATAGGAGGAGAGACCGCACAGTGCAACCATAAAGTAATTGTTACAATTATTGTTCATGATTTGACTACCAAAAGATGGTTAAAAGGAGCGGGGGGGGTTGGCATTTAAGGCATTTAAGGCTGAAATCTTTGGAGATCTGCCGCCAAATCAGCATTTATGAATAGATTTTGGGGGAATGGTTGAATTCGCTTATAAATTACACGTGGACATCCAGCAAAAAACACTTTGCATCCTTAGAATTTCAGTGTTCAGTTGTCATTTGTTTATGAATCCTCAAGTTTACGCTGATTTGGTCACTTGTTTTGTATTTGATAAGTTACCCAAGGAAACCTAGTAGTTTGTTCTCAACACAATGTCCAAACCAAGAGAGACTGTGAGTACTAGAGGAGCTATCATCTCTAAGGGAGCTTCACCTGAGGTGATGAGCATGGAGGCTTCAGCTCCTGTGCCTACGGTGCCAAGGTCACCTAGGCCGAAGCCTACACCAGTAAGAGAAGTGCCCAAACCTAAGAAGGACAACCAGAAGAAGCCCATGCTAGTGTGTGAGTCACCGAGGAAGCATGCAGCTACACAGGCCTAGAAGAAAGAAAAGTCGAGTGCTAAGGATAAGAGGAAGGTGGTGGATTTGGAGGTTGAAGAAGGCGCAAAGGACATAGACACTGTGGGGGTGGATCCTATATCCAAGTTGTCATATTATATCCCTCATCGCAAGGGAGAAATGAAGGTCCCTAAGGACCCAGATGCAGGAAAATTCCTCCTCAATACACCCTTGCTACAGGAGAACATCACATTCAAAGGTCCATGCTTAGCATGGATTCCCCACCTCAAGCTAGAAGACAGGGATATGGTGAACCACGAGAGGTTCCCCCACTTGGCAACAAAAAAATACATGAAAAGGGTGTTCTACAAAGAGTTAGGTGTCACCGCGCTGGAGCTGGTGGAGTGGATTCGTGGAGTGAATCAGTCGAGGTTGTTGAACCTATTATGGGTGCCCCACTACCACCACTCCAACATCAACTTAATTGTGATCAAGTAGTTGCTAACCTTGGTGCATGACGGTTGTTTATGGCTGAGCATGTTGATCCCCATTACTAATATGTTGATCCATTGGATCACGTTGTTTCCGCACTCAGGTTTGAATCCAACTAAGGAGTTTGGCAGAAAGACAAGCAAGCATGATCTTGTTGAAAATATGAAATATATGTTCAAATTAGTGAAGAAGCCACATAGGTACTCAATTAGGTCCATCACAGAACCCGCGGTACAGATTTACACACAGATCCTTGCGGGAAAATTCATGAGGAAATGTCGCGCAAATGAGGTTCTGGTGCCAGTGATTTATTTGGCTGCCAGTGTGCGGAGGGAGTGCAGTTCAACTGGGCGCGCTACCTTTGTAGCGAGTTCCTCACGAACTGTTGAGAAGCGCGGGATGAGAGTAAAACATTCCACTATTCGTGGTTGTTTCTCTCCATTGTGCTCGTCAAGTGGGATCTACCGGAGGACAGTCAGTTTCCTCCTGTGGATAAGGATTTGCCAGAGAATGCATAGTTTGCATCCCTCTGGGAAACAAAGGACATAGCGCACATCACAGAGACCAAAATATTTTGGGTGTTGATGGAGGCGAGCATTCGCATGGCCATCAACCAGAAGTTGTGGTTGTCGCCAACCGTGTTTGAACAGCTCTCGGGGTATGTAGAGTTCAAATCATATTTCCACCATGTCTATATTAGAGCGTGAAAGGATACTGCAACAGAAATGATTTGACCTCCCTTACTTGGCCACAAACGATATCATTCAAGAAAAAATTAAGCATTGGCCGACAAGTTGGCATTCTCCATCCGATCTGACCGCAGGCACCAGCAAGTCCACAAAGAAGAAAAAGAAGGAAGCGACCAAGGAGAAGGTTCAGCAGTTGGCTGAGAAGCAGAGAAAAGAGGTTGAGGAGAAGGCCCAGGTGGAAGCGGAGCGTCTCGCAAAGCAGCAAGACGAACAAGAAGAGAGTGGCTCTAAGCACAGTGGTAAGTCTCCTTTGCCCCAAATAGTAGAGGAGCAATCAAAGCAGGGTGTTGGTGGCCAAGAGGGGCTAAGCACTCCCTTCCAAATCAAATGGTACAGGGAGCAAGGAAAGGAAGGGCCACGGAAGAAATCCAAAGCAACCAAGTTGTCGCCGGATCCAATTACTCTGACAGATAGTGACCTCGATGAGATAGGTGAAAAGGTGCGAGATATGATGGCAGAACTGCTGCAACAGTTTGAGAGAAACAACAGCAAGCACTGAGCACCATTCAGAATGATCTGTGCGAGCTACAGATTCAGACAAATTAGATCCAGGTCGAAGCAGGGCAGACCAGTGCCGCACCAATAAGCTTGGCACCGGGGACCACTCAAGCAATAGATATGGTTCGATCACTGGATCTCTGGGCAGTTGCGTTGCCAAAAGGCTCCTTGAGTGCAGAAGCGACCGATGACAAGGCCATAGTGAGTTCCTTGAAGAACATTGGCCTCAACCTGGCTGCGCTCCCGAACGAGTATCTTTACACGCTACAGGTAGGTGTGACAGTAGAGTTTCGGGCACGAGAGCAGCATGCACTAAGCCTCATAAGTGAGTATAGAGTGAAAAATGAACATATGTTCGCTAAGAAGTCAGAGGCACAGAGGCACACAAGAAAATTTAGGCACACAATAGCCAGCTTGCAGCCGCGGTGGCAGAAGCCTGCAGAACAATACCTTAACCACATATATCGAAGGAAGCGTCATTGGAAGCGAAGATCAGAAAGTTGGATGTAGGCGTGCGTGATGCCAAGACAGAAGTGGCTAGAGTTTAGTTTGAGCTGAATTTGGAAATCACATAATTGGAGTTGAAGTCACAGCCTTCAACCCTGCCAGAGGTAAGGAAACAACGTGTAGCCATTGTGAAAGATGGAGTCGCGTCGATGGATGCCATGGTGGGGGACTGCACCATGCTATTTGAGCAAGCCATGGAGGTAGTAACGAATCTACAGGAATATCATAACCTGCAGAATTTGAATACTGAAATTCATGAGCTCCAGCAGCAGTATGATGAAGTAAGGGCAACGGCGTGCACCGTTGCTATAGCACAACGCCTTGCTAAGGTGTAGGAGGCAAAGCAAGATGCTTACATAGGTGGAAGCAATGCAGAAGAAAGAGGCAATCCTTAATGCCAGATTGCGGCCTTAGTTAGATGAGGCCTACATTGTTTCCGCCAACATTCAGGAGAAATTGGCGAACTTGCAGAGCACACAGCAGAAAATCAAGTAAGATAGTGCAAGACCAGCCACAAAGCAATTGGCAGAGCAGATCAAGCAAGCAGCCACGTAGAGTGCGGCTGAGATAATAGTTGTGTTAGGTTCCTCTACCAATAGGAGTCATAATTTTGAATGATTAAGGTTAAACCTTGTAATATTGTACATACCTTTGCTTTTTGCAAATGTTTTCCATATTAAAAAAATTTAAAAATGTAAAGAGGGTATGTCCTAAAAGAATAATCAAAGGACAAAAAGAATGAAAAATGTCAAAAAAAATGAAAATATATGAACCCCAGAAGACAAAAAGAGACCATGAAAGTGTGAAAGTCAAAGTGCCACTACTATTTACTTTTATGCATAATAAATAATTTTGTGCAGCTTGTTACTCATGCCACAATCCATGATAGTCAAATTGTTTAAACTTGGTTGTTTCATATTTTAAATTTTATGTTTATAGTTAGAGAATAAAATCTGACCAAATAGTGTAATCTTGGCAAATCATTAGATAGGTAGAGTGAATAAAAGGAGCTCATTAGTTTAATCTGAGCCCTTGGAAGATATAAGGTTAGAGTTAGATATTTTATTTTGTAAAGAAAAGAAAAAGATTGATAAGGGATTGCTAGCCTAAATGCACCCAAATAAAGTGAAGAAAAAATGGTAGGATGAGTAAGTGGGTAAGTAGTAGAAATGTTACAAAAATGTCATGTGATTATACAAATGCACTTATGTCATCATATTAAATGCAATTTTCAAAAGTGCATAAGTAGACGACAAAGCAAAAACAATGGTTTACAATATGATTTACTTAACACCCCCTCATTAATTTTAACCCCTATGACACTTACTAACTTCCCTTTCACAATAAAAATATTAATACCTATAGCTCTTTAAGTCAAAGAGGCTCAGAGCATTTCTCTGACTTCTGGTGGAACCGGACGTTCGGCTTGATAACTTAAGAAGGAAAGGTGTTAAATTCCCTTATAAATCATTCATCCCCCTCACAAAACCCCTTTTCCTAAGGTCAAGTTCTCTTGCCTAGGAAAACCCCTTTATAAACATGTTTTATGTAAATAACCCACAAAATACATTTATCCTAAAGTACTAAGTGTATGGAACACGCGTAACATTTCATATACCTAAGTGCAATACCCCTTGCGCTCAATTCACCACATATTAACTTTTTTAACTTTATTATTTAAATTCCAAAAAACCCATTGTCTTGTATATATTTAACTTCTTTATATAAATTAACCCCACCCCTTACTTTATTTATAAACTATATTACTACCCCATATCCCACAAATATGTTAAATCTCGCCCTCAATCCTTAATCCCTCATTAAAGCACCCCCGATGAGATTAAGTATTAAGTTAATCATATACCGCTAGTGATTAGACCCATGGGCCCCCTGAAAATTTTTTGTATAAATCGCCACACAGCTTCACCTCCCGATCACCATACGATCTCCCTCCCCCTCATCCAACGGCTCGCATCCATATTAGGTTGACTGCCCTTTACTTGCCCGATAAGGTGGTTTTCCTCCTGGCCCCCGATGTTACATGTCAAACAATGAATGGGATGGGGCGACCCCTCCCGAATACCACCTGCACCACAAAAGCGGTGTGATGGACCTCCCAAACCACTTCCCCCTTTCAACTAAAAACCGTCACTGTTCATCAATCAATGAACCCACCAAAAATTAATCGTTTTTGCTATAAAAGCCCATTTACCCCTCTTTTCACTCTTTTCGCACAATAGTTATTAAGAGTTCAAAAAAGTTGTTGCGACCCCTACAAACAGCGAAATTGCTCACTGACCCCCGCCATTACTCCAGAGACGCTGCAGACAGCCCAGCTCATCCATCAGTCTGTACCAAAACCATACGAACCTCCGCAGCCACCATCAACCATCATTTACAGTCAATTCCACCCAATTCTAGGTATTTAACCGTGGAATTCCAACTCCATTGTCAAATTCAAAGTCAATTCACCCTCATAACTTTGTTAATTAAGTAAAAAACATCAAAATTACTTCCATTTTAACCCTTTGAGCCATAACCATTCTGCAAAACCTTCGTTTCCCTAAAAAACTCTAAATCACCCCCCATGCTCAAATCCACAAGAACTAAGTATGGCTACCCCAATTGCAATTGATGTAACGCCCATCCCTACACCTCACTTGGACCTGGACCACCTTCCTTTAGCTGATAAAGATTTTCAGATAAAAGATACCACTGCCCTAGAGCCCCTACTCAAAGTACATTGCCAAAGTAGGGACAGGTACCTCAACCATGCTGATGAGATTTCCCTTTGGGAGTCAAATTTGCCCAAATACTATTTCCCCCAAGTCCACATTTTCTCAGAGATTGTCCACTACTGTCATGCCAATTACATGCCTAGTCAGAGAGCAGTCATGTCCCCAAACTAAACTATACTTTTCACCATCACTGTTGAGTCCATAAACGAAATCTTGCAGCTCCAACTAGGGCCAAACCTAACTCCCCTCTCGATTGGAGACCTATTGGACCAATACCCCAAGCTAAGCTATGCAAAATTGGACCAATTGTTCCAAAACTTCATCAGAGAGGAAAAACACTCCCCTCCATATGTATCAGTCATTTTCTCTCAATGGGGCCAGAATATTGTAGCCATGATATCATGTGTGTTGGGCTACACCACTAGTGAATACATTGATGAAATAATCCTTGCCTTCATGTCCATCTACACTCAAGGCAGCCTCCTGTTTTCATTTATGACTATGCCCAATTTATAGCTGATAGGATGCATGAGCAATTCCTTAGAATGAATAATGAAAAAAATTTCAAGTATTCCTCAATCTTATACCATATGTTCTTATATTACCAACCTGATAAGTTCCCATTCACCCTTCAGAAGCTGGACACCAAAGGTCAGCCCAGGTCAGTCATTTTTTGGACCCCATTGATCCACCAATACCAGTGTCCATACTCTTACTCTGATTTCATTGATTTATTTGTACATCCAGTCATGGCAATGTTGACTGGAAGCCCTCCTCCTAAAATAAGTCCAGAAATAAAGAGAGTCCTTCAATTGTCTAAGTAGACCAAAGTGGGTGACTGGTACCTTTACCAGAGCCATACAGAAATCAGGATATATGGTTGCATTCTTGCACCATATAAGTTGCCAAGATACCTCCCCATGAGGTTATTTTCCCTAGAATATTATAGACAAATCATGATGAAGTCAACTTCGTCAATGCCAAAAAGAAGGCTTATTTCAAGATAAAAGACCAACTAGGCCCCTTCATATGCACCTCTAACGAGGCTGGCAAAGAGGCTGATTTGATATTACAGAACATGAAGTTCCAAAGAAGTTTTGTTTGGAGATATGATCCTTTGGAATTCATGACAAAGAAGAGGCAAAAGATCAAGCTAGGACCTTTCATTCACCATCCCATACCTGAAATAGAAGCATATGCAAATCAAACAAAATGGGTGGAAGGTACCCTAGTAGACCAAGACAACACCAGAGTAGACGTAGAGAATGCTCTAATTAATTTAGAAAAGCAGTTTGATGACAACACTTTTCTGCAGGTACTAGAAGAACCAGAAAGAGCCATGAGTACCCCTCCAGTCATGCAGACTCCTTAGAATGAGGAGAAGATCCCAAAAAGAAACAGAGAAGTGGCTTCCACTTCAGGAATGGCCACCTTCGATTTGCATCAGGAATCAAACAAGAGGCAAAGGCTAAATCCAGCGTCTAAGCAGGAATATACTAAAGACTAAGCTGAGGTCACAAATACAAAAGTAGAAAGAAGTACCCCTACCACTCCATCTGAAGGCATGCAAGAGCCTTCCACATCACAAATTCAGATGTTGGAAAGGCAGCTTATTGTTGAAGTGTCTTCCTTTAGAATTCCTACTGACAAAGATCAAGATATCAAGGAGAGATACAAGGAAATCAAAGCCAAAAATGAGAGGCTTAAGGCCCAAACATATGCACATACCTAAAGCTGACTCCCACCAATCAAACAAGGCTATTGTCAGCCTTTGACATTAAAAAGGGAAAGTTGCAAATGACTTTTGTTAAACCCACAGCTCAGCAGCCCAAGACCACATCAAATTTTAAGAAGGTGGATTTTGAAGTGTTGGCAAGGGATATTCATCCCATAGACCAGATTGAACCACACAAACAGGCTGGAGAGATGATATACTTCACTCTGACAGGTAAAGCCATAGTTGCACATCAGCTGTAGAACTCTTTGAACAACATCTCAACACAATTTTAGTTAGAGAAGGCCTCCTCACAGGCCAAGGATACAAGGATCAAGTCCTTAGAGAACTTAGTGATTGAATTGGGACACGATCCCAAGGATATAAAAGCTACAGAGGAGCTTATTAAGAAGAAAAATGATGAAATTGTTGCACTTAAGAGGCAATTGAAAATAACACAGCTGCATCATCCTCAAACTCTAGAATTCATAGAGAATCAAACTAGACATGAGGAGTTGATGGACCTAGTCCTGAAGCTAAATGCTCAACTTAAGGAGACAAAAAAGGATTTGGACGCTTTAATTCAATTGAAGAAAAGTGACTTGGCCACAACTTCCAAGGATGTCATCCCAACAATATCTACAGCAGTTCCTTCTACACTGGCACCCACTGCTCAACCTGCCACAACATTGCCAGTAACAGCAAAATCTACAACAACAACAGGTGCACAAGGAGAAAAAGTAGCAGAATTGATTAAAGACATGGAAGAAATGTCTATCCAGGCTACAGAGATGAAAATACTAAAGGAAAAGGTGGCAAGTTTGGAAACTCACTGCAAACTTGCCCAACTCGAGCAAAAAGAAGAAGCATAAAAGGCCCAAAGAATGGGTGAGAGAATCAAAATCCTAGAAAAGGATTTAACACTAGAGAAACCACTTGGACAAACCAAGGAAATGTTGTGGGCCAATATCATTGACTCTGTCAATGATATTTTGCCATCAATCCAAATTATTTTTGAACAACAGAGTTAGTAAAGGTAGCTACAGAAGCTATCCAGAAAGTAAAGGAGGAATTGGGGGATAAGCTTGAGGATGCAAATAGACTCATCCACTTCCTCAACAGCAAGAATAGATATGAGCTCCATGAGCTAAACATAGAAGATAATACTGAGACCATTTTGGAAATAAGGAAGGTCCTTTCCAAAAGGAACCTTATGCTTAACTTAGAGGAAAAGTGCCACAATATGCAGATAGCCATCGATAGATTCATGGCTAAATTCTAGATTTTGAGGGAAAAAGGTCTGCCCAGTCCTATGGTTATCAACGACAAACTCATGAGACAATTGGACTATGGTGATAGACTCAGAAAGTTAGCTAAGGAACAAACCCGCTCTTCATCCATAAAAGCATTGCCAACAAGCAAAGTGTTATATGACACATTTGAAAACTTGTTTTTTCTAGAACATGAGGTCAAACATTTATTCCTCACGAAGCCCAATTTTTCCAAGTATACTGAAGCTGATGAGATCTATAGGAGGATGATGAATGTAAAATTACCAGATGTAGATGGTGGGAGACTATGACTGATTTACTGTGATGAATTTACAGCTAAAAGTTACCACACAGTAAAAATGAAGGCAGCCAAGTAAACAGATGAAAACAGGGCAGCAAGGTCAAAGAGTATCAAGGTCAAAGAGTGTCAGGTGAAAGATGAAAGTAAAGAAGACTCTAGTGTGAAACTCCACAACTGCAATACAACATAAAGGGCTACAAATCCAACCATAACAGCCAAAAGTACCAAATAAAAAGGAACAACATGAAACAGTTCATTATCTGTCCCTATCTTCTTACAAGAAGATATTTGTCTTTCCTAAATTTAATCTCAAATCAGTTTGAGATATTTTGTAATAATTTTTCTTATATATACTTCACTATTCAAAGTATGTAGGGTGGATTCCAAACATTTCTATAGACTTCTTGTTCGTAAGTCTGAAATTCTATTGTATCAATGACTGGATTAGCTAGCTGGATCAAGGAATAAAGATCAGATATTTCACTGGATTCTTGTGAAAAGCAAAGTTCAAATAAATATTCTCTCACGTTCAATGTTATTTTTCTTTAAGTTTTCCATAATCTTATTTGTATTTCTAAAAATTTGAATGCTATAACATGGAATGATATTTCAGAAATTGCTTAATTGCATTTTGTCTTGACTGTTATGCATATTGAATGTTTTCTTCACAAATCTAAGTTAAGGAATTCTTCATTGCTCCTTAGTTTAAGTAGTTCCTTATGATCTATAGCAAAGGATTATTGATTGCCCTTTGTTCATGATTATCCTATGTTCTTGATTTTAACCCCGGTCTGAGAAATCTTAAGTGCTCACTCACCCTGATTAGGATCATTTCACCCCTTCGATTTAAAGATTTGCACTTTACTTTGCTAGCCTACCCTATGAACATTCCCTTTAATGAATTGATCCAGTTCTGTTATCCATTTGTTGACTCCATAGCCCAATGGCTTAAAGACCTTGCTCTATTCATCTGTTCCAAGAATTCCACCACCCAACCTTTCATTCAAAACCAAAACCCCAATGAACATTAAGAACTAACCTATAATTCCAGCAAACAAAGCTAAATTATATAGAGAGAGCCCTCTCTGAGTCATAGGTTGGCTAGAGCCTATGCTTAAAAGATTGGTTTTTGGTTACCTCAGTTTCTTCCTTCTTCTGATAACTTCTAGGGAAAATTCTAAGTGATAACAAGTTGCACAAGTGGAGTTGGGGGATCTTCGTAGTAAGATCTCCGCGCCAGCCGAGTGACTTGAGGGTGAGTCACAATCTTTGTGTTGGGGGCCTATTGAGATGGGGTCCCCTAGGGTCAATTTTGGGGCAAAAGCCCAAGTTTTGTTGTATAAAATGTAAAGTCTCCACAAGTTGTGGTCGCGGAGTGCGTAGATAATTAAAGAGTCATAAAGGGTTTTACCCTTCTTTATGTTAGTTGAGTCGGCTTTTTAAGGACCTACCCATGGTCTGTGGACCATGGGATTGTATAAATAGGTGTCTTAGGATGTCTAAGGCAAGTAATCAAGTTTGGTATGGGAGAAGTCTAAAGAGTTAGTGAAAAAGAGTAGGAAGAAAAGTTTTGTAGTTGTGTGCACAGAGGTCTAGAGTAAAGTCCGCAGCTGAGTGCGCAAACCCCTGCAGCTGAGTGCACAGGGAAGTCTTGAGTCTGTAAGCTGAATTGAATATTAATAAAGAAGATTATCATAGAAATACTCGTGTTTATCTCTTTACCTTTGTTTATATAAACACACTTTATGTTATGATGGGTTTATGAAATAATATGTATTGATACCCGACTTTACACAATTTACATTGTTATATGTACGCAATTGATGTTAATTGGTTACGCGAAGATTATCTTGTTGTATGTTGAAGTTATCAAACACTTAAGTCGATCTAAGTAATTAATGGGTTAAGAGTAATATTTGATGTGTGTAAGTAGTTGACTTGCCTATTCAGGGTCCACGAAAGACAATCGTAGACCTTCACGGAGGTCTAGAGACTAGTTAAAGGAAGTTATATCAATAAGCCATAAGGGCTTATCAATCTGTGTGAAGGCATATTTAGGGCACAAAGTGACATCACATTCATCTCTGGGTGTGGAAACTTGGTTCTAGCACCCCCCCCATACTGCTTTGGGTGAGACTTCAGTCTGTGCTCCGTTGATTGATGCCGAAAGGGCCAGTAGTGTAGGGATTTGTTTGGCACAACTAAATCTGAACCTGGGTCAGGACCCACTAAGCCAACACACATGCAACCCCAAAATAGGTTAGCATCAACAAGGAAATATAGGTACATGTCATCCTTAAAACCTCATGAGAATATATATTTATAAGAGAGTGGATCAAATAATCGTTTTAGCATATGACCCTCAAGCCCATCATCCCAATTTGTACCATCCCACACTTGCTAAGTCTTCCGCACTAAGTGTTTCTTGAAAACTAGTGTTGTTGTTTCTATTTCCCCCACAAGCTATTAACACCACTATGTCCATCAACCAATTCATTGCCCCTAGTCTCACCATCCACCTTTTGATCACCTAACCTCCCATTCTCACCCCATTTCTTTCCATTCTACCCTCCCTTCACCTACCCATAACCCTTTCTTCCTCTTCCCCATTCCCTTCTCCTCCACCCTCTCTTCACATGTCAAAGTCCTTTTCCTCAATTTTGCAACCCTTACACCTATGGTTCCTCAACTTGTAGAGATGCCTCAACCAATAGCTCTGGCAAAAGGTCATTCCACTATGACATGTCTCTAGAGGGGCTCCCATCAAGTCTCTTCTAACCCTCCAATAGACTTGAATTTTAATGCAAGTATGGAATTAATAAAATATAAATTATAGGTGGAAATTCAATCCCTCGCCAACTAAATCTTTTATATGTAATCCAAAAATATTTTTTCAAACATTTTATGAATGTGCCAACATGCAAGAAAATGTTCAACCACCAAGGGATTCCCTACACATGGAAACTTGGATCTCAAGTACAAGCATGATAAATTCTTTCCCACTAAGTTATTTTCAAACAAGAAGCAATATCTCAATAGGAAACCCTCCAATATTGGTTCAAGGAAAGGATAACCCCCTTCCCCCAAGCCAACCCCACATACTCCCGTTGAGGTTAAGGAATTGGTAAAGGCAAAAATCATCAAGGGGCATATGAGACAAGCATAAGAAATGAACTTCAAGATGCAAGGACAACCCTACACGTGTCTCAAGTGGACACTATGTAAGCAATGATTTCTTCTCTCTAGACAACCTCATTTTACCCATTTTAGCCTTGACAATGCCTAGTATGGCACAAACCTTAGGGGGTCAAAGGCTCTTAAGGCCAAGAGGAACTATGACACAAAAGGAATGTAAATGGGAATTTGACATTCTTACAGCAATGATTTTCCCACTCTCTTTAGGGTTGTCCAAACCCAATACTATGGACCAAATTATTTACCTTCACAACAGGGTTGAGCATGATTTAACAAATTTCGAACAATGTCTTGGGACCTATTTCATCATACAATAGATAACTTTTGCACCTTCACGATTCCTATGAGTTACTCTAAATAGCCTCCAATCACAACAAGGAAGCAAGTGTTGTTGATAATGTCCTCACCAATAAAGACCTAATTTTGTTTATTCTCTAGTTTTGGGTTACCCTAATTCTTTTAGTAGATTATGCCTCTTCTACCACCTCCAAGCCAACCCCCCCACTACCCTTGAACCACAATATCATTCAACGATGAGGATCCAAATGACTAACTCGTTCACCCCCTTCAACAATTTTCACCCCCTGAATTGACCTGCTCCAAATATGATATGCTCTATCAACTATTTGGGATGCATCCCTTAGTTCCTATCCCCATGTCACCTAATTTCTCTCCTCATCTCCCAATTCTAAATAATGCCTTATGAATCATTGCTATAATGAGTAGGGTAAACCCCCACACCCACAATTATATCCATTTGTCCTCCTACATGAGCCCAACTCATACCCTACTTACAAAGATCATGGTGTCCCCTAGACCATAAAGAAATATATGGTGAAGGGGACAACACTTTTTCAAAGCCTCCTAGGATACTCACTTCCCCTACTACTAGTGCGTCCCTACAAACAATGACCCCCACTCCACTCCAATCCCATGCATAAAACTACACTTTACAATGTCAACATACATCCTCCTCATATTGTTGTCACCTCCTACCCACCATCATGCCACTCGTTCTTAGAAACAAATATCTATAAAATAATGTGGAAGCTAAACACCAATGGAGCGATTGGCCAAGAGGGATTTCACGAAAAATAATTCAAACATGGTATAAACCATCTTATAGATCATATTGTTGATTTGTAGAAACAAGATATCATCACCTTCAAATATTTTTTTCAAGGCATTTATCAAGCATTAGCTTCCTCTCTGTGCAAAGTACACATAAGAAAGAATTATTATAGACTTGGGGTAGCATATGGAGTATTTCTCTTCGGAGTTGTCTTTAGTGCAACTTTTTGGAGTTTCTGGTGCCGAAATCCATTTGAAAATTTTGAGGTGAAATCTTGATTTGTGTTATTTCAACTAGTTTTTTTACTTTATATATGGATTCAACACCCTGAAGAACCCCTAGGGCACTTCTATTGTGCAGAGGTTACCCATCAAACTTGTGATTTCAATGAATTCCTGCCGGATTTTAGAGAACTCAAACCAGAAAAATCCACCGGAAAAACTTCCAAAAAATCACACAAAAAACAACTCATTTTTCTTCACATTAGATGAATAAGTGATGACATCCTCCTCAATGCTATAATGAAATATTAATTAATGGTTCATATATTGGTTTTCTTGGTGTTAGTTACTTGCTTCATGGTATTGCTCCTTCCACGATGATTTTGGTTGTCAGAGTGCCCATGTATATGAGATGTCTATCATGTTCTTATATTGATTTATAATGTGATTGACAATTAATTTGGTGCAACGTTCATTCCCTTGTCATACTTTGAGCATCGTAGGGTTTTATGGTTCTGGGCTACCTCTGGCACTTTCATGAGGAACCACTTCTGAGTTTTTGCTTACTTATTTTTTATGAAACTCCATGGGCCTTTTTGAGCTTGTTCGTTGATTTATGGCTTATGACTGAGCACTTGATAATTGTGAATCTGAAGGCATTTTCAAAAGATTTTGCGTGGTATTATAATGACACCCCGCAAAACTGCAAGCTGTGGTCTTTCTTTTTAATCCGCCTTCATCATATTTCATCCATTTACGGTTAACACTTTTCAGAACCTTGGAACAGTGTTGCATATAATTCCGGTAGTGGCAAAGTAATGGCGTAGGGTCTGAGGCTCATTTTCAGATCCTGATAGCAAATTTTGGAAGAATGTTCAGACATCTGAAGACTGCCTACCTCAACATGACACGTTGTCACCTGTCCAAAGATGTTATTATGATAATGTTCTCCCAGTATGCAGAGATGATTTATTTATCAGACTGAATGCATTGCTGTGGCAGCCCTTATACTAATGCAGAAAATCAGTCTTGTGCTCAGATTTACTATACTAAAATGACATAGGCCAAAGCAAAAAGCAGTTTTAAGTTATATAAAGATATGAGGTGCGAAGCGGTGACAAGGAGAACGCTGGCAGCACTTGCTGTTACCAAAACACTCTGTTCTTCAGACACTCAACTGAACGTTATTCCTGAGAATGCTTGTTACCTTGTGGCTGTAGTGGATACCTGGGCTCGAATCCCAGAATGCTTGTTACCTTGTGCTTGTAGCAATGCAGAAAATCAGTCTTGTGCTCAGATTTACTATCCAAAACACTCTTCTTCAAACACTCAACTGAACGTTATTCCTGAGAATGCTTGTTACCTTGTGGCTGTAGTGGATAACTGGGCTCGAATCCCAGAATGCTTGTTACCTTGTGCTTGTAGTAGAGACCTGGGATCGAATCCCAGCAGCCACAGTCTTGCACCCCAAACCACCCCCGAAGAATTGATGAGAAATTTAAAAGATGGGGTGAGAGAGGCTCGAACTCTCGACCTCAGGATTTCTCAAATTTAGCTATGAGACCTACGCGCTAACCAACTGCGCCACCACCCCCGTATGATTAAATTTGACCATAGACAATATTCAAACAGGAAAGAACACCCTAACTCCATTTTGAGCAATGGAGAGCGAGCAATTGTAAAAATGGTTATCCATTTGTCCAAATAAGCAGAGACTCTCCATTTATAAAAGGTTCGGAACATGGGCTGAAATTTGCTTTGGCTCCAAAACAAGACCCCTGTTAAAAAATGATTTGTAACGCTGAAAACTGTACGATTGTTGTCGATGGAGAACACTAAAGACTTTCTTTCTAGAGGATTTAATATGAATCTTCGATACACCGTTGGGAGATAAAAGGAGATAATTATATTTATATCAACTAATGATCATAAAGTAAGGTACTGTTAAGTACAATGATGTCCATACACAGTGAGAGAACCAAATGGTCTTCTAAAAAAAGATACAATGCATGAAGTGAATCGCTCTAGTGGAGAAGATCCAAGAGCTAATAAGTTTGAGGATCAAACCCATCTCTCCTAACATCCAAGGCTGAATGAAGAGTACTAAAGAAACTCAACAAGGTTTGCTGGCCCGATGAAGAGGTGGTGGAAAGTGCAGACTCTTCACTAAATCGTCGCATGGGGGGTTCACTCGTCGTTGAGATCTGCAAGACCTAGTCCGTCACCCAAAAACGGATCTGAGACTCGTCTATTGTTGAAATCTCTGAGATCTCGTGTGGTAGGGTGAGGTCCCACAAATCCTCACTGATCTAGAGTCTAGATACATATTGGTATCAATCAGTCTCTTGGTACCCCTAACTGAAAGTAGTACCTTGACAACTGTCGTGATCCTCTGTGTGGGGTCTAGTATGATGAGAAGTGGAAGAATGTGTGGGGTCTGGTCTAATGAGAAGTGGAAGAATATGTGCTCGGAACTTCATAGCCTCTTGCATATATAGGGCTAAACATCAACATTAAAAACTTTAGAAAACAATGTGAATAGATACCTTTTAAAGGGTTTTATGGTTGGTGGGGCTACCTATAGCACTTGATCCTGAGAAAACACTTTTGAGTTTTGGCTTATTTTGATGAATCTATATGAGATTTTGGAGGAGCTTGTTCATTGATTTACGACTGAACACTTGATAATTGTGAATGAGAGGGCATCTCCAAAAGATTTGCAGTTCTGTTATAATGATAATCGGGAAAACTAAGATTTGCAGTTCTGTCATAATGATAATCCGGAAAACTGCAAGCTGTGGCACTTTTTTTTCCAATCGACCTTCATCATATTTCATCCATTTACAGGTACACTTTTCAGAACCTTGGAACAGCACGTGTATATTTGTCACATATTATTGCAGCAGTCGAGACAGATTAATGACATAGGGTCTGAGGCTCATTTTCAAGAAGATTTTGGGAGAATGTTCACACATTTCAGGACTGCGTACCTCAACATGACACGTTTTCACTTGTTCAAAGATATTATTATCATGATGTTCCCCCCGCATGCAGACATGATTTATCAGACTGAATGTATTGCTGTGGCAGCCCTTATACTAACTCAAAATTAGTTTTGTGCTCAGATTTCCTATACTAAAAAGTAATATAGACCAAAGCAAAAAGCAGTTTGAAGCTATACAAATATATGAGATGCGGAACGCTGACAAGGAGAGATTTGCAGCACTTAGTTTTCAAAACATTCCGTCCTTAAAGCATCCAAATGAACATGAATATAGGGCAAATCCCATAATTGCAGACTTGTTTCAAAACTTCAAACCCTTGGCAGATTGGGCAGTGTTTAAGGGTTTATAAGAGCAAGATAACAGGTTATTTGGGTTAAGATTTTTGAATATAGCGCAGCCCTTTTATTGCTCCCCACATTATTTGCATACATCAATCGAGTTTCAAAGGGGCCAACCTGAGTATATAAATACAAACTCGGATAGGATTGGCTTATGACTAGCACGTATTAAAGGCCGATCAACATCTGTTTGGTTCTCTGGAAAAGCCATTTTGCACATTCAGCTTAGTGAGGGCTAAAATATGAAATGTGTTCATGAAGATGGCCAAGAACACAAACATCATGCTAAGAAGAGCACGCACCATCAACAGATTCCTCTATTCAAGGATTAATGTAAACATTATCACTTCCCTCAAGCAACAAAGGCTTAGGGTGCTCTGCAAAACAATTCAAGGTGTCATGGCTATCCTCCCAAATAAGATGTATATGGGATATGAAAAATATTCCACCCATAGAAAAAAAAGGAGACCAAAATCTAGGGCTTGAAACCTTATTTTTAATGCTGGAACCTTTTGCAATATAACTCATTACGGAATGTTTATTGCTCAATACAATTTTTAGCATCAAAAGTGAATTTTTGAAAAGATAAATCATTACGGAATGATTTATTACCCCTTACAATTTTCAGCATAAAAAATGGACTTTCCAGCTGAAATTATATGCAAAAGACGAGATAACCAGCAAAAATGGGTAACTGGAAATTTCTGCAATTAAAACCTCGTCGTACCATACAGTTTTCAGCCCCCAAGTCATGAACTCCAGCTGAAAAATCACAAGCAAACTCATAAAACTTTGAAGATGAAAATGGCTGCAAAAATCTCCTCTTATCCTCGGGTTGTTCCATGCAATTTCCAGCGGTAATTTCATGCATCTAAGCTGATTTTTCACAAATAGAAGCATATATTTTTTGATTATCATCATAAATCTGCTTTAGCAACCGAGACAAACAATGAAGAATACGGCTAGAAATTATCACAAGAATGCTGCCCCAAATAAGCTCTAGAAGTGAGAGTACATGGCTGAAACTGCATGCACATGCTCTACATGACGCCTAAAATCTGCACCATTAATAGGAACATATGGCTAAAAATCATCGTGCAAACTTTTGACATTTACCTCGGCTATGTTGAGTTGTCCAAAATCCTCAAAATTTGTAATTTCCTCGTTAAATATATCAATACAAATATCATAGATAGGGTCCCCATAATATTTCAAACAATCCATATCCCCACTATGATCAAAGATCTAAAAAGTGGTCTCCATAACTTCGTGCCCTTGGCTGCCCTTATCCTCATCAAATCGAGTGGTTAGTACATCTGCCATCTTATCATCATTCAACGGTTTGTCTTCTAAATCATCTCTCTCAAAATCACCCATAAATAAATCCAATTTAGAATTTTGTGAAAGGCTATAGCTGACCAAACCCATATCTTCGTAGGGGTGCCATGAGTGCTTGAATGCTATTATCAACAATGTTTTCTTCAAGTGCTTGATTTTAAATAGAAAGATGAAAAGACTCTTCATCCACTTGAGGACCTTATTCATTGACAGGCTATTCGCATAAGGATGTAATAGGATTTTTAATAACCTTAACACGCTTGTTTTCATAAGAGTGCATCTCTTCAACATAATGTGTTTCTTAATGTAACGAATAAAATATATAAATAATATAAATATAATGTAAATGATAATAATTATAAATAATAATTAGTTAAGCTAGTAATTAGGTTGAAGAGGCATGTCTAATAAGACATGACTCTTCATGAAGAGACAATTGCTTGATATATAAGCAAGCCTCTTGTTCTCATTGTAAATCATCATCATTCTTATTCTTATTCATATATTTAATATATAATTTTGTATCCTCATGGATATCTTCATATTCCAAATCTTTTGGAGTAATTAATTTATAGAAGGAACTTTGTTCACTTCACTTAACAAGGACTTCATTTGGGATACTGTATTTTTGTCAACTCTTATACATTTTGTGTAATCTTGGCTAAGTGAACATCCAAGCAGTTTTTTTCATACCAAAGTATTAGTTGTTGAATCATGATCATTTGTCTTTGTAAATTTCAACTAGATCATCAACCCTTTCATATAGAGGATATCATATTTTTCGATGTATCTCAATAAAACCTGGAAAATATCATATCTCCTTTGTATTGAGCCTTTTAAACCAATTTATTGCATTCACTTTAAAACTACTTAAAAACAACCTCATCATAACATTTCCATGAATAACACCAAGATCGTGGATGAATTCAATGAAAGACGAGATGCATAATGTGGTTAAATCATTATGTAATCCAAATTTATGAAGGGAATGAAATGAAATACAAAGTTAAAACCAAAACAAATGTTGAAGTTTCCAAGTCTAACTGTTAGAAACCATTCATGTACTTTACTGATTTATTCCTTCCTACTTGTTCTGTTAATTAACAAGTTATTTACCATGTAAATACTGCAAATAAATACAAGTACATGCTCAACACATTATAAATCATCAACTGAAGGAAACAAAACAAGCACACAAGTGACACCATTGTTTTTGGACCAATGTCCGCGAAAAAACCCAATGCGGGAAAACGGTGCAGCTACTTGAGGGTCATATTATTACGCAGTTTCTGAATACAATCTGGGTGCCCAAAATCGGCTCACCCAACAGGGAATAATCTCAGCAGTAGTACCTCTTAGTCGGAGACAGATGTTTCGAATGAAAACCCCGGATAATCACTCCTGCAGCTTCACAACTTCAATCTACCCCATGAAACCCCAGCGTCAGCCTCTAGGGACAATGTTTGCCCAGCGTCACTCTGGCTTGGCCTACGTCAGCCCTCTGGCCCTCTGTGTTACCCATGTTGGCCCTCTAAGGCACTACGCAACTTATGGCTGCCTCTGCATGAGCCCTGGTTGGCTCTGCGTGAACCCCTAGCTGGTTCTACCTCCCTCACTCTCGGCTAGTGCACTGATCCTCTTGGTTGTATCTCTGTATCTCTGTCTCTCTACTTCTATATTCACTACCCCTCAGCTGCAACTCTGATCACTCTCTCGACTTCCTCGACAAACCCAACCCCAGAAAGTCGAAATCTTGATCAACTCAGTGTGTTCTCCAAGTGACCCTCAAGCCTTCTCTTATACTTTTCTCGTTGAAAAATCAACAGCCGATATTAATTCGCTAATCAACGGCTAAGATTAAATCTAGCTTGATCCATGACTTTTGGACCATTCTAACATAGTTTTATATTAATTCACATTAATATTTTATTTTCTGTGAGTTTAGACTTAGGGACTCCATTAAAAATATATATTATTTTAATATCTCCCAACTGTTTAGAATCTGCCCAAACACTTTCTGGGTATTGGAGATCTCATGTGCATTAGCCTCTCCACCAATTTCCATGGCTAGATCACATCTGATGCTACCCCAAATTAGCACTCCCTCTTAGCGAGGATTGTGCTCTAGCAATACTCCTCACTAAGTATCACCTTCATCATCTGGCATCGGTCCATGTGTTGATGCTAGGCATGTTGCCCATCATCTGCACTACTGCATCCTATACTGCTACCCATGGCCCTATCATTTCCACTGTTGCATCTTTATTGCAACTCCCTTTGCATCTGTGTTGTTGCTTATGGCCCTGCCACTGCCATTGCTACATCTTCATTGCATCCCCTCTCATCATGCTGCATTATGTTGCCCATAGCACTGTCACTACTAACTACTGCACTGCAACCTAGTTACTGAGAAGTAAGTAACTAATCTCCCAACTCTAACATCTCTGTCAAGCTAGAGACACCCTCGATGCTGAAACTCCCTATGTCGCTGACAAGTGCTCCTTCTCTAACCTCTACGTTGCTACAATAACTCCATGCATCTCACACCGTTGCACACCTCTCTATGCCAACTTGCACTGGTGCAACACTCTTGTGCTTCTCACACTGCTACCTCATGTTGTCCTGGGAATCCTGCATTGTAGCTCTCTCTGTCACTCCATCTGCATCTGTCTCTATGGACATTCACAAGTATTGCTACTCCTCTTTGAGGCTCCCGTAACAAGGTCTAATCCAAGAGGCTCCATACCTCGAGGATCCTACCCCTCATCGCTTGCAGTCTGTCTGGCTATAGCTCGATGTCTCACCACTTCCGCTCAAGTGGCGTGTGTGCACTCATGGCATAGTCATTGTCTATCTCCACTTCCTTCTATGCCCTTGCTAGCGCAGCCTTGGTCTCAGAGGCCTCTCCCTTGCTCTTCTTCCTTGGAAACTAGGTCGCATAATGACCCAGCTCCCCACAGTGGAAGCATTTGACCTTGGAGAGGTCCTTCTTCTTTTGTTTCTCCTGCTTTCCCTTAGATGCTAAGGCAGCATCCACCTCCTCCTCCTTCTTGATTCTGATCCCCTTGTCGTTGTTTCTCACCTTACTCAACCTTCTGATCTCTTCTTGGTGAAGAGTCGCCCACATTTCCTCCCAATCTGGAAGGGTTGCCCTACCCAGTATGCTCTGGACAAACACCTCCCAGTATTTTGAGACTACGTTCAGGGTTGTTCTCCCCATCAATTCTTGATCCGACGTGGCCCCTATGGAAGTTAGTTGATCTCGTATCTCTTGCAATCGACCGAGGAAGATGTCGATCTGTTCTCCCTTCTACATCTGGTATGACCGTAGCTGATTTTCTAGTAACATCCTTCTCTACATAGAAGTATGCTGGTACAATTTCTTTAGGGCCTCCCACATCTCATTTGTCGTGTCCTTTTCGGCAATATGTGGTACTACATGGTCCTTGACCCTGTCAAGAATGATGCTCTTGGCCTTCGCCATTTCATCCTTGTACTTGTCGTTATTAGCTGGGTCAACTGGGATAGTTATCGTCCTCAAGACGAAGTGCTTGACACGATTCCTGTCTAGAATGGATAGGATTCTGACCTTCTAGACTGCGAACTTTGAGTCTCCGTCCAGTCTGTCCTGGTCTCTTACCCCGTTCACTGCCATCTCGCTACTCCTCTACTTCCCTTCTGGAAGTTCTTGGTGTGACTCTCTCTGAGCCTCGATTTCCCTCCTGGAAATCCTTCTGCCAATGTCGAGATGCCCCCACTCCGATCGTTAGTGTAGCTGCACCACTGATCTGTATTTCTCAGCTAGAAATCCTCGGCAGCAACTCCCTCCTCCTTGGCCTTGCCTGTTAGGTATTTTTCTGACTATAGTACCCCACCAGCTCCTCTCTACAACTTGCCCACAACCTCCTAAACCCCAGCAAACTAAAGGTTAGAGCTCCTAGGTTCTACGCAATCAGGCACTGGCTGAAATGCTCCCCTAGCCAACTACGTCAACCCTCCTGGTCTCTGCATGGCTCTGTGTGAGCCTTTTCTTCCCTTCTCAGTGTCTGCGTTGGCCTCTTCTTGGCTCAATCTTGATGATGCAGGCACTGTGTCACCCCTTCCTTGTTGCTACTTTGTTAGGAATAGATTCTGTCACTCGAGATAGTTGTTTTCCATTGTTGTTTCTCTACTCAATTGATGTCCTCAGTGCTTCTGTGATCTGCAACCACGCTCTGATACCATGTTGAAGTTTCTAACTCTAACTATTAGAAACCCTTCATGTACTTTACTGATTTATTCTATCTACTTGTTCTGTTAATTAACAAGTTATTTACCATGTAAATAATGGAAATAAATACAAGTACATGTTCAACACATTATAGATCATCAACTGAAGGAAACAAAACAAGCACACAAGTGACACAGTTGTTTTTGGACCAATGTCCCTGGAAAAACCCAATGCGGGAAAATCGGTGCAACTATCTGAGGGTTTTATTATTATGCAATTTTTGAATACAATCTGGGTTTCCAAAATCGGCTCACCCAACAAAGAATATTCTTAGCAGTAGTACCTCTCAGTTGAAGACAGATGTTCCAGCTGAAAACCCCAAATAATCACTTCGGCAGCTTCACAGCTCCAATCTGCCCCATGAAACCCCAATGTCAACCTCTAGGGACAACGTCAACCCTTTCTAGCCCAATGTTTTCCCAGCGTCACTCTGGCTTGGCCTGCGTGAGCCTGCATGAGCCTCTGGAGGTATTGCGTCAACCCTCTGGCCCTCTGTGTTACCCACAATGGCCCTCTGAGGCACTCCGCAGCTCCTAGTTGCCTCTACGCGAGCCCTGGATGGATCTGTGTGAACCCCTAGATGGTTTTGTGTCTCTCACTCTCGGCTACTGCGTTGATCCTCTTGGTGCTATCTCTGTCTCTCTACTTATGTATTCATTGCCCCTGAATTGCAACTCTGATCACTCTCTTGACTTCCTCAGCAAATCCAGCCCCAGAAAATTGAAATCTTGATCAACTCGGTGTGTTCTCCAAGTGACCCTCAAGCCTCCTCTTATACTTTTCTCATTGAAAAATCAACGGCTAAGATTAAGTCCCTAATCAACGGCTGAGATTAAATTTGGCTTGATCCATGACTTTTGGACCATTCTAACATAGTTTTATATTAATTCACATTAATATTTACTCCATTAAAAATATTAATTATTTTAATATCTCCCAAAATGTTTAGAATCTACCCAAACCCTTTCTAGGTATTGGAGATCTCATGTGATTTAGCCTCTCCACCAATTTTCGTGGCTAGAGCACATCTGATGCTACCCCAAATCAACAACACAAAGATACAGTGAAACTTGACTTTAATTAATAAATGGAAAATGTTAAAACTGTATACATGCAGAATGAAAGCAAACTACCTCAAACGGAGGTAGCTTATCTCTGAGAAGATATATGATAGCTATGTGCCTTCCTCAATTGTGTTACCATGAGGCTTTGAGGACTTTTTCTCATAAAGAGATCCTAAATATCCAAAAACCTAACCCTAGGAAACGAAGCACCAAAGACTTATGGGCCCTAATGGGGTAAGTTGGAGTAAAAACTTCCTAGGGTCGTAACTTTGAAATACGACCTTTGTTTGGCAATCACAATAGCTATCAGAAAGGTCTATCTGAGGAGTACAATTTCCAACTACAATTGTTGTCAGTCTATTTCCCCAGAAAAACCCCATTTAGGGCCTCAAAATGGCTCCAAAATTTGAAGACCTAAAAACTACAAAAAATAGAAAACTACGAAAATAGAAAAATTGTGTTGTGAGCTAGTGGAATAGGTGGGTGGCCACCAATATCCACCTAGATCAATCCTCCCCCATTAGGAATAAATAGTCTCAATTGCATTGAGTAACTCCATGAGATTGCGGAAATTCTGCTGAACTTGGCCCCTAGTGAGTCACTTACCTTGGTGCAGGAGCTGACCCACTTTGACAACCTGAAGGTTGATATAGCTAGACCCTATGTTATTGAGTGATCTTAATCTATGTGTCCATGATTTATTCTATTGTGGTTTGTTCAATGCAATTTGGGTTGAGCTTTATCGGTGTCCGTTGCTCTATGGTTTCTAATGTATCTAACAATGGTGGAAAGTATGGTCAAAGGCGGTCCATATTGAACACTAGGTGCAAGCCAAGGAAAGGGGGGAATACTTAACTCAAAACCGTTGTCTCCCACATCCTTTGTGATGGTGTAAGGTCTAGAATGGAGTGGCCAAATATTTCGATGGGCCCCTGCAATATGTTCCTTCTGCAAATGCAACCAAAACGTGTCTCCCACTTGAATCATGTGTGGCACCGGTGTTGATCATGGTGTTGTTTATACTTTGTATTGGCTTTCTATAAGATCTCCTGGACCTATTGGCGGATGTGTTGTATTCGTTAAATAAACTTGGTAGCTTCATCGGCTTCAAATTGAGCATTTGCAAATTTTGCATGTGTATTTGTAAGGGGCAATGTGACATTAATGGGACCCAATGGTTGAAATCTCAGGCCCACCTAGAAGGGGATATGGTTGGTTGAGTTATGGAGAGCTTTGTTATAGTTGTGATAAACATAGGGGAGAATCTCATCCCATTTGCGTGGATGCTTGGAATTGTAAATGCAAAAATTGTGCACGATTATCCTACTGATGACCTCTATCTAACCATTAGTCAGGGGGTGGAAGGCAATAGATTTAGTGAGTTTGGTGTTCAACAATGACTAGAGGCTTGACTAGAATGCACTTAGGAACTTGCTATCCCAATCTAATATGATGGTATGAAAGATCCCAAAATGTACTCACAAGCATTTTAAAGAAGAGCTTGGTAGTGGCTTGTATTGTGATATTCTTTTTTCAGGCAGTCAGGATGGCCATCTTAGAAAATATATCAACAACCACAAACACACAGTCATTACATTCTTTGTAGAAAGAAGGCCAGACCAGGGTTTCGGGGGAGTGTCTCCCCCCCTCGAACCCGCTCCCGGAGTGCGCTCCCTTCAGGAACAACCCCAAGAGCGAAATTTTCGCTCCCTAGCCTTTTTTACAATTTTTTGTTTTGTAGTAACATTCCAAATGCAATTTTTTTCAAAGAAACAAATAATTTTTTAGTGGGGCAACCTAATGATCAAGCCTATGGCCCTTGTATTGATATCTAATTCATGGTAATGTCAAATTCTTAAAGTAAAAGGATGAAAATGACAATTAAGGAGAATGTCATTGGGTTTCATATGGAGAAAGTAGAATTTTAGATCTCATTCAAAATCCAGTAGACTTATCAGCTTTTCAGGATTTCGGGATTGGGGGGATTACAATGTTTCCATTGGATTTTGTCATGTATTAGGGTATGGAACTTGTATTTAATAAATAGCACCAATCCCTCTATGTACCTTGATGTTAGTGACATTGGTTGTAAAACTCTTCTATCATGACCCTGCTAAAAATGTACCCATCATTCAAACAAAATCTTGACTTGACATTTGTTTTTCTATCTTATGTTAATGCTTAGAGGGTGATATTAATGACACAGATCCTAATTTTCCAACAAGACTAAAGAATTAGACATTTCTCGTCGTGGCAAGGGGCCCAAGCAATAGCAATAGATAATAGATTTACTTGTCTTTTCTAGTTTCTAGTAGTTTTTATAATTGTTGACTCTTTCATATTTATTATGATATTTATTTTAAACAATATATGAATATTTAAGTTTGAAGTTTGAAGTTGGAAATTATAACTCATTGGCAATGAATTATGAATATGATGCTTCATGAAAGTTGAAAGTTGTTTCATTTCATTTCATGTTATATATTCTTTGTTTTAATGATTACACTTAGCTTACAAGTACAACTTTGGTGATCAATGATGATAAATGTTATACATTGAATTTTAAAAGTTTGAAACTTTAAGATTGATGAATCATGAGACTCAATATGTTGTATGTTACTAACTTGTGGACATGGTTGATGAATATTATAACTTCTAGATGATTGAAGTTATATGGTTCAATCTATTGTTTTATGATTTTTATATCTAATTCATCATTCTACATGCTTTTGTTGACATATATGCATCAAAATATAAAAAAATATATTATATCAAAATTCACTTTCGAACTAGGAGATTATGAAAATGTTTCTCCTACTTCCGCTCCCAAGTAACCTTGGGTCAGACATATAGTCCATCGAGATGGATTCCCAAGGCCGATTAGGATTAGTTTTAAAGGTGTTCAGACCTTTCTTCTTAATGGTAGGTTTGGCAATGGTGCAGGCGGTGCAAGACCTAATATACTTGCAAACATCTTGTCGAAGTTTCTGCCAATAAAAATACTTTTTTAGTATTACCACTATATTCCCCACACCAAAGATCCCTGTTACCCAACTGTAATGAGCCTCCCATATAATCTTGGTACACTCGCTTGAAGGACCACAAAGGTGTCCCAGGTAGCACAACAATGCATCCTGGAGGTGGAATTCTCGAACTTTCTTGCATGCCATCAACATCTGGTATGTGGAAGCGAATTCTGAATCACTATTATATAGTTGTGGCCCTTAGGGGTCTTGTGTCCACAAGAGTTGAGAACAATGGTCAATGACAAAGCCGAGGGCTAATTGAGACAATTTTTGACGTGATTGGTGCTGTCCTTCTTATATCTAATGTTCAAATAGAATTGTTCCAAATATGTGGACCATTTCTGATGGTGACCATTCTATAACTTCTCTTGTGTTTGCATAAATTGAAGAGACCAATGATCCATGTGGATGATCATCTCCTTCGCCAGAATATAGTGTTTATATTTTTGGCAAGCCTGCACGATGGAATACATCTCCTTATCATAAGTGGGGTATATTCGTACAGTATCAGAGTATCTCACTGTGATAGGCCACTAGATGTCCTTGTTGAATGAGGATTACACCAATTGCATAGTTGGAAGCATCTGTCTCAATCTCAAATGGTTGTTGCAGGTCTGGTAGGGTGAGGACTGGTGTAGATAAAAGGCAGTGTTTCAATTTAGCGAATGTTGTGACTTGAACCTAAAAAAGATTGCTTTTGCTCCACCCTTGGTAACTTGACCTGAGGATTAAGCGATATAAGTGTGAAGTAGGAAAGCTTTCCCTCTGCGGACAGAGGCAACCCCTCTAGCCCTAGAGTGGGTCTAGTCACAGCAAAGACAAAACAACAATTGATTCCCTTAAAAAGTCATCGTTGGAGGCCTACCTCAAATCGGTGGTTGATGAAGTTTTGTTGCGCTGCTTCAGCTTCCGTTTCCTTCTCCTGAATGATCAATCAACCTGAAACACCACAAGACAACAAAAAAGCACGTAACCGGGAAACAACAATGATCTATTTACTCATAAAGTCAATGAATCATGAGCTATCAAGTAAATTACATACAAGACATAGGAAATCATCATTGATTGTATTAATAATGAATCAAAGGCAAACCTTACAACCAAGTCTTGACATCGCAAGCCTTCTCGGAGGGTCCAGCCAGTATGTTTCTTCAAGCATTCACTCTTCAAGGATGGGTCTCCCAAACAAACAATATCTCTCCCTCACTTACAAGCTTTAATACAAAGTTAAGGGCACTCCACAACCTCTTGCAAACTACTAACAATCCCACACTTGTCACACTCACACCAAAGCTATCTATCAAACTCAAAAGTACTAGCAGCATTATCCAACCAAAAGAACTAGTAACTAGTTGATCATACTAATGGTGAGTGCTTTTATAGGAGGAGGAGCCTCCATGAAACGAGGGAGAGGGAGCATATCCTCAAGGGAGGTTGCTCAAGAGGTGGAACGACCTTCCAGAGGGGGAAGGGCAACCCAAACTGACCCAACAACCAGCTCTAGAAACATCCAGAAGGCCGACTGTTTGAACTAATTTGCCTAATCTGGATTGTCGCTAGCCGTAAACTAAATCTTCGTGACAGCATCGATAGGAGGCAATGCACGCAGACCCATTGTCGTGATCTATAGCTCATAGCCTCGTGCTGGGCCTAGAAATCCGACCGTCGTGGGAAACAGATGTACACCTACGATGGAGTCGCGATGAGATCGTTTATGACATGGGATCATCGCATATATTAAGGATTCACTCGCGATGAAGCAGAAACTTAGGGAATTAGGGTCAATTTGCAGCATCAGAGAGCATTTGCTTAATCTTCTTACATTGGTGGGAAGATATGAACATGTTTGTTTGACACATGACACAGCAGAGGGACTGAGATGAGGACAGTGACAAATTACTATGTAATAGATGCCCCCTAGAGCATGAAACCCAAGAGAGTGGCAGGGGTGAAATGCTTTAAGAAACTGCCTGAACTAGAATACCGCCTCGAAGATCCTACAGGCGCAAGTACAATTGATTTCTCTGATAGTGAAATACAAATAGTCTAGGCATGGGCACAGCCATCCAAAAGACATATGAAACTAGGTCTGTGGTATGGACACAACCATCCAGTTGACAAGACCATGATAATGATAAAGGTATGGTCGCAACCATCCATGAAGGCTCAGGCATGGTCACATCCATCCATCAAAGAGTCATATATGTAATCACGAACTAATCCATGTAGCCCGAACATATGTAATCTTAGTTCGGGGTTTTGAAACCCAACCGATCATAGTACAAATTCTAGCATGCGAACAAATGTGTTGAGGTCGAGCATAATAAAAAGTCGCTTGATTACCGCTCAATGATGAAAACTGTTAACGAGCATAAGAGAAACCACCAATAATGCCAATGGCTCTCAAGGTACTGCCTAGTACAATCCACTAAGTGTGAAAAATGAGCTGAAGTCGAACACCCATGGAATCACCCAATCGAAGACCAATGATGAAAGTCTGTCATCAGGTGCAAAGAACTTGTCATTGAGGCATGCAAGCTCCAAGGTACCGAAAGAGGTCTCTAGATTAATCTCCTGGATAATGAGCTGATGTCGACAGGAGATGATCCGTCGTAGGAACAAGTGGTAGATGGTGAAATAGAATATTAGAGGAAGAGGTAAGGGTGTGAACTGCAGAAGGATTATACTCTTGAACATATCGGCGACATGATTCCAGAATGTGGCAGCATTTTTGTACCAAGGGATCGAAGGTTTGATGGAGACAACATGGATCAGATGAAATGAGGCAAAATGGCAACCCAAAACCCTAGAAGGCCAATGACGATGTGAGGATATCCCAACCCGATGAGAATCAAAAGTGTCGATGTTCAAGAGTGACTAGCTATCGTAGGTAATCAATAATGACTCCCAAATTTTCCTCCACCTTTGTTGGCGAGTACCCCAATTATTTTTGAAAACAAGCTTGAAGGGGATAGCATATGCTTGTAATATAAGTTCGACCTTTGGACGAATCCAACCTAATGATAGTTTAACGAGCCCTAGGGAGGAGAAAATTGAGTCTCGTCATGGTGATGAATCCAATGTCGTCAGGTTTTAACGAGCCCGACATATGTAAAACTCAGAGTATTTTTCATGTTTAAAGAGTTTGAAAAGACACGGAAAAGAAAACTCCAAGGGGGTCCTTTTTTGTAAAGTTGTGTCCCTCGAGCCCAAAAAAGTATAAAATAATACTCGAGAGAACCACTTGACCATTACGACCAAGGAGTACTTTTCGTAATTAGTGACCTCGATCCAAAAAAGTAGAAAAGAAATCAAAGACACGACATTTCGTAACCAATATCGAGCTTGAAACGACAAAAGTACGGCATTTCAAAACATGTATTGGTTAAGAGGTTGGCTAATAAAACCACTCACCACTGCAGTCCCTCAGTAAAGGAAAAAAACAACCAAGTGAAAGCATATGATCGGCCAAATAGATGGTGATGATGGAACAAAATAACCAAGGCTCATCTAGCAGAATTTAGCGGATAAACACAACAATCACGAGATGTAAATCGGGTATGGGTTCATTTTTACACAAGCTTGAACCATGGAGAACTCTGCTTGGATTCGGTTTCATGTTTACACAAGCTTGAAATGAAAACTATGCTTGTTATAAGTTCACATGCCCCCAGCATAATGATGCAAATCGAGGTACATGCCCCCTAAACTTCCTTGCATTCGACAAGGTGCATGGAATGAAGGTTCACTTTCGAGATCTTGGAAAGAATGACTTGGATTTTATGAGATCTTAATCAAAGACTTGGTTCAAAATGGGAGTTGTTTCATTTTTTAATGAGGTTGACACAGTAAAAGAACTATCCTCATAACCTGTGTTTCATTTTTTAATGAGGTTGACACAAGATCAAGAACTTTCCTCAAAACTCCTTGATCCATTTTTTAACGAGCTTGACACAAGATCGAGAACTATGCTCCACACCCCTTGTTTCAGTTTTTAACGAGGTTGACACAAGATCAAACTATCCTCGAGACTCCTGTTCATGGGCTTCTGGGGAACATGGCTCCCAAGAGATCTTCGCGAGATGGAAGAAACATGCTCCGGGAGGAACACATGTCATGAGACACCAATGACAGATCGGGTTCCAATGCCCCTAGTACATGATGTACGAGACCATCTACATGATCATCAGCAAAGGAGAAGACGGAACGGGTAGCCACATAATTGACCTGCGGCTGGGAAGGTACTACTTGCAAGCAAGAACCGATAGGGGATGACGGCTACACAAGAGGCACTGGGGGACTAAAGAACAATAATTGATCAATGGTCACCATTCTTCCATCGTGTGGAAAACAAACCACACAGAAAAGTGAAGAGACAAGGGCCCCCATGGCATAAACATAGTCACTGCCAAGGAGAAGACTGAAATCTAAAGCACCTTGGACAACCATCACATCGATACAGATGGTTTTGCCTCCCAAAGTAATAGGAAACTTCGGGAGGATTCCTAAAGCTTGACTGGTCCCTTCGTCAAACACCAACAGATTCTGCATGACTGGCACACGATGTGGGGAACCCAATGCTTGCCAAGTAGTGAAAGGCATGAGGCTAATCGATGCACCCTCATCCAAGACAGTTCCATGTACTGCCTTACCATAGGCATGTACTGTAATCAGGAAAGGCACGTAGGATGGAAGGCGGAAGGTAGTCAAATGACTCCATTCGAAGGAATCGACTGAACTACTTGGTGCGGGTATCGTATCATTGCCCCCCTGCTCTACATGAACTGAAGAAGGACCCTCTGAATCAGGTGGGATAGGAGGGTCATTCTTGGACTCAGGAGAACCTGACGAGATGAGAAGAACATGAGCAATGTAATCATGATGCTCTTCTGAAACAGAGTGATCAACGGGTGGTGAATCCAAGTCAACACTCTTTCCAACCAATGGTTGGTCAAGAACAGGCTAAGCACAGCCAGGTTCGGGAAGAGAAGGATGGACAAGAGAAGAATCTAAGTCAATCTCTTTGTCAAGGTGGACAGGGTCTGAAGAGAGCCTCTGATAACCAATGGGAAGTTGAGGTGAAGAAGTTGTAAGACTTTCCAAAATGGTAGAAGATTTATCCATGAGCAGACAAAGGTGAAGGGGATGAATGCCTTCACATAGTCTATAGGGGAATCGAATCTTCCCTTTCTTCTTACTGCTACCAATTGATAGGGTAGCATCATCATGAACTTTAGAGGATGACGAGGGATGAGCCAGATCGTGAGACCATACTTCTAAGATCCTAGGGATGCCAGGACAATCACGAAGAAGATGGTCACTCTTGCACAATTCACAAGGAAACTTAACCTTCTGCGGAGGAGCAGAGGGTGTTCTGACTTGAGATGTACTCGAAGCAATAGTTGTACAGATGGCCTCACTTTTATCAAACTTATTCTTCATCTTCATCTTCTTCTTCTTCTTATGAGTCTCCTAGTTACTAGATGTGAAACTTTCACCAGGCGAAGGAGGCGATGAAGGTGATGCAAGAGGGGAAGAAGGCACAGGCTCAACCTTGGAATCAACATGTCATAGTTAAGATGGAGGGGATGGTGGAACAGGAGTCATGATGATCGGGAGAGCAAACCAAATGGTTAACCCAGGAAAAGACAATGTTGCCATGTACAGAGCACCAGCATTTCCAAAAGGCGGAAATGGACCAGGATTTCCATCTAGGGGAAGACCTTGGCCGGTAAACTCAGGGGATGTTTCCATCAGGAACAAGCCTAAAAAACACTCTTATCACAACCAAGAACTCGAACTGTTACCAGGAATATTTCGTGGGCAATAATTTTTTATGACGTAGGAACAAAATTTGATCTTTTCATGTTTCAAGAGTCGAGAAAAGGACGAAAAGGTGACTCTATCTCTTTCGAGGTTTAATGAGCCTGAAAGGACAAGTGCTCAGATGATCCTTTTCTTTTAAGGAGTCCGAAAAGGAATGAAAGTGACTACTCTAGAGAACTAGGCAAAAGGTTTACCAAACAACCTGTAAAATTGCATATACACCTTGGTGATCATATGAAAACCAAGGACTTCCCATACGGCAGCCAAGGTTCCTGAATATTGTGTTTGGTGCGTTACGGTTTGCAAGGCAGTAGACACGGCTTCCTATGGATGTAGGATGATAACCTAGTGGGGCCTCCCAACGTATACTCAATGGTACTGGGAGCGCAAGTCCATACTAGCAGCTATTGAGTCACAGAAGGAGGAAACACCCAACCTTAAGTGAAAGCAATTGTGACTAGGTTTAACGATGCCGAAGCACATCTCTAGCCTAGACCTCTAAATAATGTGCGTTAAGTTCCAATGTGTTGTTAAGTTCATTCAGTTCATTTTAGAGTTGATCTTGAATTATGTTTCAATTTCCAGGCCTTACCATATGTATATCAAAACCTAGGATGCAACTAAAATGAGTAACGCATCTTTCACTTCGATGAACACCTACTTACAGAAAGGTAGAGAGATCATTCCTAGACCAAGGCAACCAAGATCAGCAAATGCAATCACTAAGAGACACAATGCATAAACACATCAATTCCTACAGTGCATCGATACTACTAATGACAGATTTTAAGTTTGCCTTCCAATTTCTCAAACATGAAAACTTGAAATGCAAATATACTTTCATGTTCGTATACTAAATGAATGCAATCTTTTGATTTTGATAGCTTTGAATTCTAAAGAAACAAATAAGAAAGCGTGAACTGATTGATCCAAACAATTGTAATCTATGTCTGGTAGTGAAAAAATCGAATCAATATCAAAATTGGTTCAATAATTGATACTAAGCATCAACCAGCAAGAAACAAGCAATGGAAAAAATCTCAAGCAAACCAGCAAGACAGTTGCGGATGAACCTTGGACAGACAAGCAACCAAGCCAAATAATTTAAAACTTAAAAAAGCTAGGCCACAAAGCCAAAAATACAAGATTCACTCAATGAATCTAAAGAGCAAGTACCTTCACCAGAAGCAATTAAAACAAACTAATAGGCAAGAGAAAGACAGCAAGGGATTAACCAGACTGGTAAATTTAGGAGGTAGAACTGAAAAAACAATTCTACAAGAATCGTCGCGGGTGTAACACCAACAACTAGGGACGATTAGCCACTAGCCATAGCAACAAAGTGACGTCGTCGTGAGAGTACACGTCTCTTCCACGATGGGCCGATTTCAGGAATCGTCGCGATTATACGACAGGATTCAGCAACGCACAGAACTTTAAAACAAAGACAGGGCAACGTCGGCGTGATTGTTAAGCTTTTTTCAGTGACAACCTTAAAAACAATGAAAAATGAATGAAAACTCCCAAACAATGACTAGTCTATCCTTACAGACAATAAAGGGATTTCCCATATTGACCTAGGTAACCCAAAAGACTGACAGTTTAACCCCAAAATTCAAGAGACACTAAATCAAACTCAAACAAAAGAAAACAAGAGAAAAACAGATGAAGGACTCCCTACTGGAGTCTCCAACTTGTGAAGTAGGAAAGTGTTCCCTCTGCGGACAAAGGCAACCCCTCTAGCCCTAGAGTGGGTCTAGTCACAGCAAAGACAAAACAACAGTTGATTCCGTTAAATAGTCATTGTTGGAGGCCTACCTCAAACCGTTGGTTGATGAAGTTCCATTGTGCTACTCAACTTTCATTTCCTTCTCCTTAATGAGCAATCAACCTGAAACACCACAAGACAATGACAAAGCACGTAACCAGGAAACAACAATGATCTGTTTACTCATAAAGTCAAGAAATCATGAGCTATCAAATAAATTACATACAAGACATTGGAAATCATCATTGATTGTATTAATAATGAATCAAGAGCAAAACTTACAACCAAGTCTTGACATCGCAAGCCTTCTCAGAGGGTCCATCCAGTATGTTTCTTCAAGCATTCACTCTTCAAGGATGGGTCTCCCAAAAAAACAATATCTCTCCCTCACTTACAAGCTTTAATGCAAAGTTAAGGGCACTCCACAACCTCTTGCAAACTACTAACAATCCCACACTTGTCACACTCACACCAAAGCTATCTATCAAACTCAAAAGTACTAGCAGCATTGTCCAACCAAAAGAATTAGTAACTAGTTGATCATAGTAATGGCGAGTGCTTTTATAGGAGGAGGAGCCTCCATGAAACGAGGGAGAGGGAGCTTATCCTCAAGGGAGGTTGCACAAGAAGTGGAACCACCATTCTAGAGGGGGAAGGGCGACCCAAACTGACCCAACAACTAGCTCTAGAAACATCCAGAAGGTCGATTGTTTGAACTAATTCACCCAATCTAGATCATCCCTAGCCGTAAACTAAGTCTCTGCGACGGTATCACTAAGAGGTAATGCACGCAGACCCATTGTCGTGATCTATAGCTCATAGCCTCGCGTCGGGCCTAGAAATCTGACCGTCGCGGGAAACAGATGTACACTTGCGACGGACTCGCGATGAGATCGTTTATGACATGGGATCATCACGTATATTAAGGATTTACTCGCGACGAGGCAGAAACTTAGGGAATGAGGGTCAACTTGCAGCATCAAAGAGCATTTTCTTAATCTTCTTACATTGGTGGGAAGATATGAACATGTTTATTTGACACATGACACAGTAGAGGGACTGAGATGAGGAAAGTGACAAATTATTGTGTAACAATAAGAGAACAACAACATGAATCTTCAATACAAATTGGTGAGGCCCAAGAAGTTGCAAAGCTCCATTACAGTCGTCAAGGAAGGCCAATCCTGAATGACTTGGATCTTATCTAGATCCACATGCACACATTGTTCATCAATAATTTATCCTAGATATTTGACTTTGTCCATGCCGAAGAAGCATTTTTCCAAGTTAGCACATACCTTGTGCTAGTGCAGAGTGTGAAGGACCAGTCAAATATGTTGTAAGTGATTTGCCCAACTCTAGCTGAAGATGATAATATCATCCAGATATAAAACCACGAAAGTGTTGGTGAAAGGCCACAAGATGTCATCCATCAATCTCATTAAAGTTGTTTGGGTATTCGTCAAACCAAAGGGCATGACCAACCATTCAAAAATACCCTCCTTGGACTTGAAAGCAGTGTTCCACACATCAATTGGTTATATTGGAGCTTGGTGAGAGAAGGACCTCAAATCAATCTTACTAAAGTACTTTCCCCCCTTGAGTTGGTCAAGAAGGTCATCGATCTAAGGAATTGAGTACTTGTTCCTAACTATGATTTTCTTCAAATTTTGATAATCAATGCAGATTCTCCAAGTCTCCTCCTTGTTTTTCACGAGTACAATTGGGCTCCCACGGGGTGAGGAACTTAGTCAAATGTTCCCTTTTTGTAGAAGCACTTGGATCTATTGCTTGGTTTCCTCATTTTCCATAAAAGAGAGATGATATATTGGCCCATTCGGTAGAGGTGCGTTGAGGATCGGATTGGTTGAATATTTGACCTAATAGTGGAAAGGTACCCTAGTGGGTGAGGAGAAGATGTCTATGTACTCTTCCATGACATTATCCACTTGCCTCTATTGTGTTAAGGAGCCCTGTGTGGAGGCCATTGGATGTGGCCATGCTCTTCTCCTTACTTTGAGAGCAAATCAGGAAAAAGGAAAAATTCCCAGTTTGGGAGATGGCCTTACTGCATTTCTTAACGAATATCAAAGAAATGGAAATAGGTGGGGCTACCTCTAGTATCTTGTATAGTTGTTTTTCCAAAGCAATAATAACACTACGAGGTGTTAATTTTCCACTGTTTTATGCTAGTACAATCACTTAGCCTAATTATTTTCTTCAATTAACAATCATTTTTAAATAAATTCAATCTTCCAATAACAATGAGATATTGTAGATAGAACAATAATTCAAATGCAATATAATACTGTCAAGAACAATGACAAGAGACACAAGATTTGGTCAAAGACTAGGGAAACCCCCACAAGGGAGAAAACTATTTCAAAGTTCTTCTTCTATTAGATTGTCATCAAATGTTCAGCAGAGAGATACAATTTTCCAATTCAACAATAATGAGTCAAAGGTCAAAAATTTTGACTATACAATAATTCGATAACCAATATCCAAGAGATGAACCCAAAAGTCAAATCTAGTCAACAAGTCAAATATGCAATTTGTGTCAAAGTCAACAGCAATTAAAGATGCCCTAACCAGACCTCAAGCCAATGGTCAAACAACCTCCAAAATAGGTTGGTTAATAGTAAAAAATTGTGGCCTCCTTTGTTGATCAAAGTCAAGTCAAAATAGTGCCCAAAAGATGCCTCCAAATCTGGTCAAAGTCAACAGCAATTAAAGATGCCCTAACCAGACCTCAAGCCAATGGTCAAACAACCTCCAAAATAGGTTGGTTAATAGTAAAAAATTGTGGCCTCCTTTGTTGATCAAAGTCAAGTCAAAATAGTGCCCAAAAGATGCCTCCAAATCTGGTCAAAGTCAAAGTCAACCTTATTGAAACCCTAGTTGCAGTCATGTGGTAAATGTGGGTCTAAGTGCCTAGAAAAAAATTTCCTCTTGGCTAAATAATTCAACCTCCAAAATGGATCCAAATTTCCAAGTCAAAATGAGTCAAACCAAGCCCAATCTCCAAAAATTCAGTGTTGGACAAAGTCTAAAACAGAAGTAGAATGCAACCTAATTAGAAACCTTCTCTCTCCTTTGCACGTATGAATATAGACCTACAATTTCAAACTTCTATAAACCAATAGATTAATATAAGATGTGTGATGTGATCCTCCAAAGTGATGTGACAAATGAAGTATTTATATGCTTCTTAGGTGGTCGAATTAGCTTGTCCAAGCCGACTTGTACGTTTGTGTACTTTTGGGTTTCACTTCAAAAAAAAAAATTCCTTGACCAAATTATATCCTTCCAAGGGCTAGGAGGGGTATTTCTTAATGAGGAAGGTTTTCCAAAGGTGGAAATTTATCCCTGAGCTACCAAATTAACACGAGGTCTAGACTCATACACAACATCATACTTCCACAAGTATGGTTGGCCTAACTAAACATCACAAACTTCAAGGGGAACAACATCACACAATACCTCATCCATGAAAGGCTCGATGTTGTAGGGAAAGTGATAATGTTGGATGAAGTGAAGATCTCACCCTTGGTGGAGCCACCTAATAGTGTATGGTTGTGGGTGTAATGTTGTCAGCAAGCCCAACCACTTGGCATCCTTTGTTGAGATGAGGTTCTTCTAACTCCCGCTATCGACAATGAAACGTAGTGGAGCACCCTTCACCTAATTTTTTGAGTGAAATAGATGCTCACCTTCCTCTGAATCTTCAAGTTCAATTTGATAGACCTTCATGGTGGCAAGAGTGGCACTAGTTTTCGATCAATGGTTTGTTTCCGCTTGTCTAGGTCTAGTTGAAAGTTGGACCTATGTCTAACTTTGAAGATTTTAGCTTGGCCAGTAGTCACTATTTTATACTACATTCATTTGTGTTATGAGTGGGGCTCTTATGGAACTTGCACCACTTTTCCATGTCTTTCTTCATCTTCCATAACTTTTCTTTTTTTCCAACTTTCATGGGTTGTCTTGGGTGGTCCACCTTGGCTCTGTCATTTTTTATGTGGTTTGGGGATTCCTTTTCCCTGCTTTTTCTATGAAGGATTCATATATCCAAAGTCTCACTTCTTTTGTTTCAATTTTTTCTCTACTTTGACAACATGTCGATATGATATGCCAAACAAGGAGATGTCTGAACTCCATTTCTCTCTCGATGTATTTGTTGAAAAGTGTAATTAGGTTCGGTCTTCATAATGTCTAATGTAATCATGATTTTATGTATTTGATGAAAAAAGAAAAAGAAATTTTGTTATTATTATTTTGTAGCATGGGTTTCATGCTCAAGGTTATTTTATTAATGCGTCAAGCACCCATTGAGTGCTTCTAGGGCTTGTCATTGAGTCAACAAGTTAATTGAGTCATTGTCATGTATGGAAGACCCTTTTGGCCTTATTGTATCAAGTCAAAGCAATTTTTTGTATAGTCAAAAGTGTCATAAAGACCCTCCAAGACCTTGTCAACAAGTCAACCTATCAAGTAGTGAATTCGGCCTCCAAGAAATGACAGGTTAGCCTATTAAGGCTTCCTAGAAGCCTATATATAAGATGGAAGTCAACCACCTTTGAGATCATTCCATAACTCACAAAAAATTCATTGAAGCACAAGAGAAGAAGAAAAATAGCCAATGAAAATAAGAAGGACTAAAGGAAAAAGAAGTGAAGGTTTGAGAAGACTATTTTTGGGCTACCATCTCCTCACACGTGCGAAATTAGGACATCAACTTTTCAGAAACAGGAACCCAGTTGTAGTCACCCTAAAAGAAGTCACGTTTTGTTTGCTAAAGATCAAGTTGATAGTCCAAAAATCTAAGAAAAAATCACCTTGAGCAAAGGAAAAAGGAGAATAAAATCACCTAGAATATGTCACACATGCGAAGTTGTTGGGAGTTGCAATAATTGCAGAAGGTCGAAAATTGCAAGTGAGGGAGGTCAAGGCTGCAGTAAAATTTCAGGTCTGAAATTGTGGTCAAAAGGAGAGGTTGCAGCCGTTGGGAAGTAAGTTTGACTAGCGTTGACTTTGTGAAAAATAAGCTCATCAAAGAAATGTTTTTCTTGGTCTTGGAGGGGTCTTTATCAAGGGTCATAGGTCTTGGAATTCGTCATATGAATTTTCTATAAGAAGAGAAGAATTCTTGTGAGTTTCCTCTCAAGAGGAGAGGTTTTGGCCCTAGCTTATAGCCTATATCTTGTGTCCTCTTGTCTCATTGTATTTCATAGTTTGGTAGCTATTTGATGATAAGAATACTAATAATAATCAAGTTGAATAAGAAGCTAATCAAGTTAAGTTAAAATACAACATAAGCAGTTATGAAAGCAAGATAAATCACCTAATATAGTAGCCCCTATATTTCTCAACAGTATTTGTACATACAACCATGATACTTGAGCATTGGATGTCGCTCAAAGTCCTTGATACCCGTCTTGGTGTGCAAGGTATGAAAGATATTTATGAACTATGGCATTTCTTAGTCACTTTCCTACCATAGTGTGGTCCATCTCATGCACTAGTCTGTGTAGCTTCCAACAGGGTAGCATTATTCCTTAATAGCATCCCTAAAAGAGTTCCAAGTGGGTGCGACTAAAAATAGTGTGGATTCCTCCGTGGCCCTTTTCTTAGAGTAAGTTTCCCACCAGCCTTTGACATGGGGTTTGCCTTAAGGAGTGAAAAAATAATCTTTTTTCTATCAAAAAAATTATGGACAGAAAAATATCCTTCTACTAAACATAATCATTTTTCTAGAGCATATGCATCTATCTGGTCTTCAAATATAGAAATATCAAAATTAATTTGTACCTTAAAAGGGGCGACATCCCTGAAGTGACCACTAGATGAAGATGTGTCATCTATTGGTATCCGTTGAAGGATTTGTTGTAGCATTTTTTGATTTTGATAAGATAGAATATTTGAAAAAATGTTAAGTTAGGATATGGACATAACAATAGTGAATAAAATGTTTTTAAAAAAAATATCTTGATGATGATGTCTATATCAAAGAAAATGTTAGGTTAGATGTCCTAGAAAATCAAGACAAAAATAAAATGTTAGGCTAGAAAGAAAAGAAAACAAATAAACTCTGAAAGTGAGAAAGTCTAAATGCCACTAATATTTTTTCTGCAAAATAATGGTTGTGTGCAGCTTTTCATAAATGCCACAACCCATGACAATCAAATAGTTTAATCTTGACTACTTCATGCTTTAAATTTGATGTTATAGTTAGAGAATAAAGATCTGGCCAAACTGTTTAATCTTGGCAAATTAGTAGTTAGGTAGAGAATAATAAGGTCCTCATTAGTTTAATCTGAGCCTTTGGAGGTTATAAGGATAGATTTAGATAGTTTTCTTTTGTAAAACAAAAATAAACGAAAGGGGTTTGCTAGCTTAAATGCACCCATTAAGTGAAGAAAAGATGATAAGATAAGCAAAGGGTAAGTAGAGAAAGGTTGTAGAAGTATGATGACTAATTGGACAAAATGTACATTTATCATGTTTTACCATATGTTTCTATGTCCATGATGCAATCACACAAAGCAAATGAAGGTCTACAAGATCAATTAATTAACTTCCCATGCATCCCTATATTCACTAATTTTCCCTTTCCACCTTCATACATTTCATATTCATTCATTTTTCATAAAAACCCATTTTCTTAAGGTCAAAATCCTTTTTGCCTAGGAAAAGTGAAAACCCCATGTTAAATCCCCTTTTACCCAAAAACCCACAAAAAGTTATTTGGCCTAAGTTTTGATGCATATATGTGAAACCAAATAACTCATAAAAAGCGTTATACTTAGTCTATTTCCCCTTTCCGCTCATATGTCATATTAACTCTAACTTATAAGTATTAAACCCTTAAAATTTCCCTTCATAGTATATATTAACTCCTTTATTAAAATACCCCGAAACCCTTAGTTTTATTATAAAAACTATATATTTAATCAAACTTCGCATCGGCGGATCGCAAGCTTTTTAATGTGCATACACTCTCCCCGTTGCGATCTTCGATTGCGATGGGCCCGGACCCAACGCAATATATATCACAATCCATTGCCATTTCGCATCCGCCCTCATCGCAAGTCTCGCTAAAGTATATACCCTTCGCCGTTGCGATCTCCGATTGTGATGTACTCGACGCAATATATTTCATATTTCATTCCCATTTCGCATCCACCTCCATTGCAAGTGTTGGCTAAGCAATAACCCTCTGCCGATGTGATCTCCGATATGCGATGGGAACCCAGACTCGACGCCATCTATCCACCTGCATTCATAAAATTTCAAATCCGCCATACCGTGTTTTGCGAAGGTTTTCTTTGTTAAAATGGTTTTTACGATTTTAACAAAGAACTAACCTAAACCTTTGTTTAACTATAAAACCATGCTAATCTCAGTTTAACCCATAAATGAAGCCCATTGCCACCATAATTAACCATTGGGACTGTTCGCGCTACTCTTTCACTCCACCACTAGCCGATCTAAGGCATTCTAATCCAACGACCCTAAGTGTTTTAGGGTTGGCTCTCTGTACGAATATTACCCGCCCAAAAAGCGGTATTCAACTGATCTCCCTTTGCTACGTGTCATGCTCAGGTTATTTCGGGTGACCCCTCCCAAAATCATTCGTGCCTCATGAAGCGATGGTGAAGAAAACCAAAACCACCTCCTGCATAACGACAAAATGAACATTGTTGATTTACCCCATATTTCAAAAAGAAAGTCGTTTCTCTGTTTAAATGCAAATTACCATTTTGCCTTTGTTTCACCTATTTTCATAGTAAAACCCTCTGTGAACCTTTGCAACTAATTAAGCCATGGTTTTACCTTTCGATACCCTCTGGACTCCTTCCAATATCCTTTCGAACTCAATAAAGCCATTGATGTCCTCCTTTGTCACCTGTGATTTCTTAACAATTTCTGTGTTTTGCAAGTAAGAACTTATGTTTCAGGCTTACAAATAAAAAGTCTACATATAATTTGAAGACAAATCTAAAGGGATTTACTATTGAAAAACATAGTAAAAACCTGAAATTCACAGTAAAGATTACTCAGCGGGGTCAAAGGATATTAACAGAGTTAAAAGAGTATCAGATGAAAGATCAAATGAAGAAATTCACCAGCGTAAAGGATACAAACAAATAAGCAGCTTAGAGGGGCAGAATATCAAACAGCAAAACCAACACAACCTGAAAAGGGACAGCAAGAAGCAGATCAATAGCTACCCCTATCTTCTTGTATGAAGATCTTTCCTTTCTTAGAATAAATCTTGATCAGTTTTAGGATATTTTATTAGTTTCATTATTGTATAAATAACTCTCTTCTCGAGTTTTTATGGGTTCGAAGTTCAAGATTCATTGTTCATTGCTTGGTAAGTCTTTACTGTTAATTCTACTTTGAACCTGGAAGCCACCTTTGAAGGAAGCTTTTGTAGACACTTGATGTACTCAGTCTTTCTGGAACCTTAATACAAAGAAAAGATTCTGAATTTGGTTTTACATAGTTTGTTTTATCCTGTAAGTTTTTTCCAGTTATCAATCATTATGTTTTTCTTCATATGCTTATGACTTATAGAGACATCTAGGTAGGAATAATTGTGTCTCAATTAATTCCTATAAGCTCTTGAAGTGATCATCTATTAAGAGAATGGATTAATGAATTGTCTGTTTAGCTAATCCCCTCTAATCAATAAATCATCAGCATCTTATATAAGCTTAATTATATTGCCTTAAACCTTTGTAATGTAGTTTAGAAGGTTTTCAAACTTAAGATTATTATGTTTTACAGTCTAGAAACTGTGATAATCATATTATTTGTTGTCTTCTTCTCGCCACTATTTTTTATCTATATCACTGTGTAAAGCTTTATAGCAGCCCTTTGCTAAAATATTAATATAACCCAAAGGATTAAGTATTTCAATTCTACATCTGTCTTCATTCATTGGTCTTCCTAAAACTAAAACCAAAAACCCCAAAACAATTATTTTAGATGCTCTGGCATTGGTAGCTGGCCTACTACTATCTCAGAGGTACAACATCAAACAGGGGTCGTTTCCAGGGATTCAAAATTCATTTAAGTTTCCCTTGGGATAATGATATTCATTCATTCTTTTCCTTTAAAGGTGATTAAAGGTTTAGAAAGGTTAAAATCATTCACCTAGGCGACTCCACACTCCCAAGCTGACACCTTTTAAACATACCAAATCTCGTTCAGAAGCTAACATAGTTAGTCCTCTGTCAGATCCTGAAAAGCTTCTAAGAAAAGCCAGTTCTAAAATGGTACACCAACCATCTTCTTCTTCCTCTTCAGCCCTACAATCTGAAGAATTAGAATCATTTGACCCCTATAGTAATATCCCATCTGATCCTGATTACTCCCATTTATCACCTAGGGTTGCTGAACTTGTAAACAGAGGAGTTGATTTTAAGTCAACTTACCTTATTCATTCATTAGAATCTCATCCAATACCCACATTACCACCAGGATCACCTAAAACTGAATCAGAGTTGGGCATTAACCTACCAGAATATAAACTCACAGATTTTATATCCCCTACCACCTGTCCATTTCTTTCCATTTTTGACCAACCCAAAGATTCTTCTTCTAAACAATCTGAGGAGACCTTCTCTATACATACCAATCCTCTCTTGAAACAAAAGAAGGTATTCCTTTACAAGTCCCAAAGTTAGTTCTTAAGACTCCTTTAAAGTCTTTCAGGAGATCTCCTCCTCCTTCACCTCCAACTCGTTCATCAACCCCTAAATCACCATCTTCTTCCTCTACTTTTTCTTCATCCTCTACATCCACACAAACATCTCATACTCCACCTGGACAGCCTCATATACCTCAAGCACTTCATACACCACCTATTGTTATAGCTTTCTGACCTATTGTACAAGCTAGATATGCTTCCTTACTCTTACCTAATAACCTTGATGCATTCCCAGCTGGATACTTAAAATACCTTCCCATGTACATGGAGAAATTGGTCCCTCAACTGAGGACCATCTTCAAGCTTTCCTAGACTTTGCAGACAACATGAATATTGGATAAGAAAACGTTTATATGATATTGTTTGTACAGTCAATTGAAGGAAATGTGAGGATTTGGTTTAGGTAGTTACAAGCAGCTTCCATTAGAAATTGGGAAGAGCTTAAAAACATATTTAAAAATCAATGGGGTGTGAAAAAGGATCCTCTTTACTTCCTTACAGAATTTGAATAGCTTAAGAGGAACTTCAGTGAACTACTATCAGATTTCACCAAAAGATTCAACAAACTCTATCACAAAATGCCTACTGATTGTAAGCCCCCTGTAGCAGCATCTAAGTCTATATTTTCTAAAGCTTTTGATGATGACTTTGTTGTTATGCTACGAGAGAGAACTTTAAGAACTCTTGAAGATATGCAAACAAATGTTATAGAAGTAGAAGCAAATAGGGCAGCCTCAACTTCTTTAAAACTTAAGTAAGAAGAGGCCCAAAGGAAACTCAAATATGTTCAAGAAGCCTCCAGCTCCTCTAAGACTAAATCAGAAGACTCAAAAATAGATGAAATAACATCTCTTCTTGGCAACCTATCAAATAGGATTTCAAAGATTGAGACCCAACCTAGGACAATACAACAAACAATTACTAGACCTCAAAACCAAAATCAAGTTCAGTATAAAAGAAATCCACCACTACAAATTCTTCAGATACCTAGCAATGATCAACAGGTCCCTAATCCTCTATCGATAGATGATCAACAACCTGATGATAATACTATGACAATTACTGAAGATATTAATAGTATGGATTCTTCTTCCAATCAAACAGCCATCATTCCTCTCTCACAACAAAATCAGGTTCAAGAACATCAGGAAGCTTCACAAGTCTCTAAATATCATGATTTCTCTTAATTTTTAATTGCAGAGTTAAACAAGAGATATGATCTTAGGCTTAGGCCTGGTCCTGGGAGACCTCCAAAGGAAACTCCAATAATTAAACCACATACCAAAACTATTGAAGCTCAAACAACTCTTACTCAACCATTAGATTAGTCAATTGATACTACACAAACTGGTAAAAACATTTTGAGTACATTTAATGTTGAAAAAGAATTAAAGAGTTAAGATCCCAATTCCACTGTCAGAACTTTCTAAAAACCCTGGTTACAAAGGCCAAGTCACAAAATGGATACAAAACACCTCAGTTGATGCTGAAGGTGATATCATAAGTCTACAAGATGAAAAACCAGCAGTATTTTTTGGCCCTAGTTCAGACATGATATATGAGATAGTGCCTCCTTTCTATGTAACTCTTAAAACAAATGATTCCATGTTGTATAATTGTATGCCTGATTCAGGAGCATCACACAACCTTATGCCAAAATCTATCATGGACCATTTGAAACTTGACATCACTAGATCCTACCATGACATGTACACCTTTGATTCTAAAAAGGTGCCCTGTTTGGGATTGATCAAGGATCTAGTGATTACCCTTGCCCAAATTCTAATGAAAATTGTAGTACTTGATATCGTTATCACAGATATCCCTCCCAAGTTTGGAATGCTCCTTTCTAGGTCTTGTTGTGCCAAATTAGGGGGAACTCTACAGATAAATATGTCATATGCTACTGTTCTTGTTTATGGAGGAGAGCAATTAAGATTATATAGAGAGGTAAGATTTGTACATACTGATTGTAAAATTGACCAACCAAGGAACCATCCAATTTATGCAATAGATCAAGACTTTGGTTGTTTTCAACTTACTTCAGACCAACATAAAACTCAAATCAAAATTGAAGAGGTATTTGAAAGTCCTAAACCAAACCAAACTGATATTTGGAGACTATTCTTTGATGGATATTGCACGAAAGATAGGGCAGGAGCTGGAGTATTTTTAATTTCACCTGAAAAAAGAAAATATAACCCAATCATGTAAATTAGACTTCGAAGTTACAAATAATGTGGCCAAAATCTTAAAAGTTCAAAACTTAAGTGTCTTTATTGATTCAGAATTGTTAAGCAAGTAAGAAATTCTTGCCAGACCAAGCACCCTAGACTTAGGTCCTACCGAAATGAAGTATGGGATTCAGTTGAAAACTTCTTTGATGCTTTTAATTTGACTCATATTCAAAGAGATCAGAATATTCATGCAGATGCCTTAGTTGTTTCTGCTAGTTCCTTTAAAAATCCTGATCATACTGATGTACTCTATCAGATACAAGTCGAATATAGGCCATCTATCCCAGATAATCTGAAACATTGGCAAATATTCGAAGACAAAGAACATTTGAAATAATTTCTGCAGGTAATAGATGATTTTTCATTTCTACAAATTGATAAAGATAGAACTGAAATAAATGAAAATACAGATGGAAATGATACTTCAGATTTTAAAACCCAAATTGCTAATCATGACGTTATTCAATTATCTAATATTTTTATTCCAAAGGGACTCATTCCTTTAGAAAAATTGTTTGATCAAAATGATGTCCTCCGAAACCCTTAGTCCATTTCTTCAGAAGATGACATAGAAGAGATTAACATTGGAACTGATGAAGATATAAAAAACATCAAAATATGTGCATCTCTAGATCCTAAGATCAAAGCTCAATATCTTAAGTTACTACAAAATTATAAGGATGTTTTTGCTTGGACTTATGTTGATCTAAAGACCAATGATACCTCATTAATACAGCATAAGATTCCTTTGAAGCCAAAAGCAAAACCTTATCAACAGAAACTTAGAAGGATAAATCTAGCCCTTCTACCAGCTGTAGAAAGGGAGATTAACAAAATGCTAGATGCTCAGATCATCCTCCCTCTTAGATATTCTAATTCGGTTGCAAATCTAGTTCATGTTAGAAAGAAAAATGGAGAAATAAGACTCTGTGTGGATTTTAGAAATTTGAGCAAAGCATCATTAAAAGATAATTATCCTTTACCCAAAATGGATTAGTTACTTCAAATGGTTTCAGGAGCACAAAGACTTTCAATGCTTGATGGTTTTTCAGGTTACAATCAGATGAATGTTGATACAATAGAAAGAGAGAAGATAGCCTTTACTACACCATGGGGTACATTCATGTACGCTAGGATGCCATTTGGCTTAACCAATGTTGGAGCAACATTTCAGAGAGCTATGGACATAGCTTTTATGGGTCAAGTAAATAAGTTTGTGGATATTTATCTTGATGACATAACTGTTTTTTCTAATTTTGATCAGAAACATCTAAAGCACTTGATGAAGGTTTTTGATAAGTGTATAAAATTTGGAATATCATTGAACCCTAAGAAGTCCTTGTTTGCTGTCAAAGAAGGAAAATTGTTGGGCCATATAATTTCAAAGGAAGGAGTAGTAATTGACCCCAAATGAGTATCTGTCATTGAAACATTGGCCTTACCTAGAAACAAGAAGGAGATTCAAGCTTTTCTAGGCAAGATCAATTTTCTAAGGAGGTTTATTCCAAATTATGCAAAGATTGTAAAAAATATAACTGACATGCTCTGAAAGGACCATGAAATCAAATGGACTCCCTCTTCTAGGCATGCATTTGAACAAATAAAAATGGCTATCTCTGAAGCTCCCACCTTAGCCAACCCTGATTATACTAAGCCATTTAGTATTTTCTCTTTTGCCTCTGAAACATTCCTAGCCACTGTTCTATTATAGAAAAATGAAGATTCCCATGACCAACCCATATCCTTTTTTAGCAAGGTTATGAGAGATGATGAGCTTAAGTATGAAATCATTAAGAAGCAAGCTTATGCCCTTATTCAAGCCCTAAAATCATTCAGAATGTATGTCGTACATTCACCTATTACTACTTATGTCCCTAATAGTGCTATGAAAATTGTCCTAACCCAACTAGACACTGATGGGAAAAGAGGTAGATGGATCACTCAAATTCTGGAGTTTGATCTGACTATCAAGACTACCAAACTATTAAAAGGTCAAGGATTAGCCAAGCTTCTAGTTGAATCCAATTGCAAAGTACTTGGAATCAATTATGTTTTAGAAATACAAGGGAAGAATACACAAGAACCTTCTCTCCTTGCACAAGGGAAGAATCCACAAGAACCTTCTCTCCTTTCACAAGGGAAGAATCCACAAGAACCTTCCCTTCATCCTAAAGGGGAGAATCCACAAGAACCTTCCCTTCATCCTAAAGGGGAGAATCCACAAGAACCTCTACCTTCAGAGCAGATCAGTCCTATACACATTAATGAAAAATTCTTGTTGTCAAACTAGTATCAAGATATTGTAAATTTCTTGATCCATTTTGAGTGTCCAACATCATTCTCCAAAACCCATTGTAAAACCCTTAAGTTAAAATTAGTCAAGTATTGCATTATAAATGCAAATTTATACTGGAAAGATCCACTGAATATTTTGTTATTATGTTTAACAGAATCAGAAACTGAAGGATTCATTGACCAGTTTCATACAGGATTTTGTGGGGGACATTATGCTTGGAAAGCAACAGCATACAAGATTCTGAGTGGAGGATTTTATTGGCCTACATTGTTCTTACAGGTAGGGGCAAAGGTCAAAGGTTGTGTTCCTTGTCAAATGTTTGTTGGTAAACAAAAATTAGCAGCTCTTCCGCTCGTTCCATCAATAGTTTCAACACCTTTTTCTCAATGGGGATTAGATTTTATTGGAGAGATTCGCCCCACTTCAAGTAATCATCATAGATGGATCCTCATTGCAACAGACTATTTTACTAAATGGGTGGAAGCAATTCCAGTTAGAAATGCTACTGATTCAGTAGTAATTAAGTTTATTGAGGAAAATGTCTTATCTAGATTTGGTTGCCCAACTTAAATTGCCACTGATAATGCAGCAACTTTTTATATTGTTAAAATGATTGACTTTTGCCAAAAATATTAGATTTTGTTACATCATTCAACTTCATACTACCCTCAAGTTAATGGCCTTACAGAGTCATCCAACAAAAGCCTGGTAAAGGTAATCAAAAAGACTCTAGTTGAGCATAAGAAGACCTAGGATTCACATTTGATTTATATAGTATGGGCAAACAGAATTACTCCAAAGAGATCAACTAGCAAATCTCCATTTTAGTTAGTCTATGGGAAAGATGCACTCTTTCCTACCAATTTGGCCTTCCCTGTTTTAAAATTCCTGCAGGATTCAATAGATGAAACTGATGATTTTTCAAGAAGGATAAATCAGATTATTGAAATTAATGAAAACAGAGATGAAGTTCAATACAAGTTGATGAAATATCAAAATAAGATGAAGACCCTATTTGACAGAAGAGCTAGAGAAAGAGACTTGAAGAAGGGTGATCTAGTTCTAAGATGGGATGCCAGGAGAGAAGAGAAAGGAAAGCATGGCAAATTTGACAATCTATGGTATGGACCTTTAGCAATTGCTGAAGTGAAGGGTAGCAACAATTTTGTGCTGCGGAATCTTGAGGGGCTATATTCCACTTATCCTGTAAATGGAAAGTTTCTCAAACATTACATTCAGTACTAAGAAGTTGAAATAGTTTTCATTATAAATACTCTAGTTTTCTTTTACCTTTCAAGATGTTAGTGTGACTTTCTTACAGCGAGGACTCCATAGCCGGAGGAGAAGGCACATGGATCTGCAGGTTTTCTGCATTCTATAGGAGAAAGCAGTCCCCAGTTGGAGCCAATGTTGTAGCATTTTTTTTATTTTGATAAGATAGAATATTTGAAAAAATGTTAAGTTAGGATATGGACATAACAATAGTGAATAAAATGTTTTTAAAAAAAATATCTTGATGATGATGTCCATATCAAAGAAAATGTTAAGTTAGTCCTAAAAAATCAAAACAAAAAGAAAATGATAGGTTAGAAAGAAAAGAAAACAAATAAACTCTGAAAGTGAGCAAGTCTAAATGCCACTACTATTTTTTCTGCAAAATAATGGTTGTGTGCAGCTTGTCATAAATGCCACAACCCATGACTGTCAAATAGTTTAATCTTGACTGCTTCATGCTTTAAATTTGATGTTATAATTAGAGAATAAAGATCTGGCCAAACTGTTTAATCTTGGCAGATCAGTAGTTAGGTAGAGAATAATAAGGTGCTCATCAGTTTAATCTGAGCCCTTGGAGTTTATAAGGGTAGATTTAGATAGTTTGCTTTTGTAAAATAAAAAGAAAGGAAAAGGGTTTGCTAGCTTAAATGCACCCATTAAGTGAAGAAAAAATGATAAGATAAGCAAAGGGTAAGTAGAGAAAGGTTGCAAAAGTACGATGATTGATTGGACAAAATGTACATTTATCATGTTTTACCATATGTTTCTATGTCCATGATGCAATCACACAAAGCAAATGAAGGTCTACAAGATCAATTAATTAACTTCTCATTCATCCCCATTCATCCCTATATTCACTAATTTTCCCTTTCCACCTTCTTACATTTCATATTCATTCATTTTCCATAAAAACCCCTTTTCTTAAGGTCAAAATCATTTTTTCCTAGGAAAAGTGAAAACCCCATGCTAAATCCCCTTTTACCTAAAAACCCACAAAAAATTATCTAGCCTAGTATTGATGCATATATGTGAAAGAAAATAACTCATAAAAAGCATTATACTTAGTCCATTCCCCCTTTCCACTCATATGTCATATTAACTCTAACTTATAAGTATTAAACTCTTAAAAGTTCCATTTCTCGTATATATTAACTCCTTTATTAAAATACCTCGAAACCCTTAGTTTTATTATAAAAACTATATATTTAATAAAATATCGCATCGGCAGATCGCAAGATTTTTAACATGCATAAACTCTCCCTGTTGCGATCTCCGATTGTGATGGGCCCGGACCCGACGCGATATATATCATAATCCATTGCCATTTCACATCCGCCCCCATCACAAGTCCTGCTAAAGCATATACCCTCCACCGTTGCGATCTCCAATTGTGATGGACTCAACGCAATATATTTCATATTTCATTCCCATTTCGCATCCACCTCCATCGCAAGTCCAGGCTAAGCAATAACCCTCTGCCGATGCGATTTCCGATATAAGACGGAAACCCGGACCCGACGCCATTTATCTGCTCGCATTCATAAAATTTAAAATCCGTCATACCGTGTTTTGCAAAGGTTTTCTTTGTTAAAATGATTTTTATGATTTTAACGAAGAGCTAACCTAAACCTTTGTTTAACTATAAAACCCCGCTAATCTCAGTTTAACCCATAAATGAAGCCCATTGCCACTGTTATCACTCCAAGAAACTCTCCTAGGTTGTAGCTCGGAGATGCCTTGTAACATATAATCTTCAATATTGTTCTCTAAACTATTGGAATGAATGATGGTTTGGATCAAGCCAGATAACCATTTCAACTATGTTTTTACTCAAGACATGCATGAACACCCTCAGCTTACAAGGCTTTAGACCACTAATGCTCAATAGTTTGTAGATTTAATAAATGGATGGAGAATATTGATTATACTGGCAGATGCACATATAAACATATATGAATGGCTAGCTACAGGCAGCAAATGAAAATACTAACTGTACCGGTAGATGCATATATATAACCACATATGAATGGCTAGCTACAGGTAGTAAAAGAAGCTTGCAAATCTAATATATCAACGCAGAGATAAGAAGACAGTTATCTGGCATTAGATACAGAAAAAACATGAACAAACTGTTCAAGTAAAAGCTTACCTTGCATCATGACTTGGTCTCCACCTGAAAACGGTCTGGTGCAAATTTTACACTCTTTGTCAAAATTTTCCTTCGTCATTTACACGTAAGGGTTATCACCGAGGCAGTACTCGCATATAATGGGAAAATCAAAACACTCCCTGTTAACTAATTGTTGGGGAATCTCCTCCCTAAGCTTATGACAACAAGAAGGACAAAGATCATACTTACAATCATCACAAATTTTGTGGAAACTTACGATAAATGTGTTGCAGTTGTCACAAAACTGACGCTCTCGTTCTAGGTCAACATTAGACACTGGATTCTCTAGGTCTGCTACAGGTTTTTTCTGAATTTTGGCCTCAAGCAGTGTCAATTCTCCATCCAAAGCTGGAAAACATATCTCTTAAACACTTACATCTGAGCTCAAGTGTTTTTAATGTGGTTCATCAAGAGTTGTGGTTAACTCAGTAGCCAAAGATAACTCCTCAACCTTTATTTCCTCAGTCGTTGGTGAGCTTTGGAAAAGATTTTTTGATTCAAAAATTCCCATAGCACTGACAATGTCATTGGATTGTCCATGGTTCATATCACATATAGACAGATTTTCTCAATATGATTCAGAGTTATAAATATCCTTGGTTTGACTTTCATCTTGATGAACAGCCTGATTCTTGATTACAGGAACATTGTTGCCAACATCTAAGTTGTTCACAGAAAAATTACCCCCACTAAGTATTTAAGTCGTGCTTCGTATCTTTATATCTCTGACAGTTGCACCTGATTCTACATAGACTACTCGACTGGGTACTGAGCCACTTAATTCTAATTTATTAAACTTTATAGTGACTTGACCAATGTCCACAAACATACATTATCCACAATCTTTACATATTCAATAGGCTTATTAATCGCTTGATGGCTATCTCCTACAAACTAATACATAGATCCCAACGATCCATTTATCCTCTCTGTTAGGAATGTTGAGGTCCCAACATTTAATGTGTTCATATCATTCGTTGAGCTCCCTAATTGATGCAAAGTTGATGAACTTTCATCAGCAGATAAATAAATGCCAACAAGACTTGAGAAAGAGACAACAAAAACAAAATCATGTTCTTGAGGTCATTTTAATATCTTCTTTCTGACCTTTCTGGTCAAATCAAAAGAAGATACTGAAGCTTCCTTCGAATCGTCATATTTCAATGTAGAAGGTGCCTTTCGTTGATTCTTTTTTTTGTTTTCTTTCTTTTTGAATGCTCTTGTTAGGCCCCTATACTGCTAGTGTAACCCCTTACTATTATTAGTACAACCCACTTATTATATTGATGTACCCATGTAGTGCCCATATTGTTACTATTGTGCCCCATAGAAGCCCACTATTGTTATTATTGTGCCCTTACATTATTATTGTTATGTAGGTTCTGATTATGTTATGACCCCTTAGACTCCTATATATAGAAAGGAGGTCTTTTCATTTGTACCATCAAAGAATTGTTCATTTATGTAATGTAAAGGAGGTTGCCCCCTCGAAAAGGCTAAATTTTAAGCCATTGATCTATCTTTTCTATCTTTTTCTTGAGCTGGTTTCATAACATTTGGTATCAGAGCTTTGGATTCTAGGGTTTCGTTGTTCCAAACAGGTCATAGTGGCATTTTCGCTATAACATTTTTTCTGCGATGTTTCAAAAGCTCAAAAAAACCCATTTAAGAAGACATCACGCTGAAGCTCGGGTCCGAATTTCGGTGATTTTCGCGCTATATTTGTGGAGATATGATATGAGGAAGTTGGTCTTTTTGCAGACTCCTGAATTACATTTCAAACAGGTGACCTGGGGAAAATCGTCATAACTCTCTCTGAGCATCAGATTGAAATTTCGTAAAAAGGTACAGAAAGAGGACAGACTCTAATTTCTGCTATATAGTTTTTAGAGCCAAAGGTCGAAACAGTGACTCTGGCACGTCGTACAAGTTCGCTCTACTAAACTAGTCTATAATCAGGTCACTGTGGGAGATTGGGCATAACTCTTCCCTCAAGAATTCAATTGGGATCAGTCTGGTGGCATTGGAAAGAGGATGCATAGGGCTACTGCAGGTCACAATTGCAGAACTATATGATCCAAAATTACAGAGATACATCAGATTCAATATTGAGCTCCTACAAAGTGAAAAAAGGTGTGTAGTTTTTTTTTTTAATTTTTGCATAAGCTTGGTTTCAAAAATTAGTTTGAAGGAATTCAAAGGGCATAGTAAATCATTATTATTGGTAATTGATGCCCGAGGAAAGAAAATGGAAACACTTAGTAGGCGACCTGAAAGCTCTAGCATGACTCATGAAGAAGAGGAAGAAATGCAACATGATATATCAAAATTACGAGACCAAGTGCAACAAGTGTCACTTGCACAAAAAGGAAAAGAATCTAAGATGGATTGTTTAAAGAAAGGTGTAGAAGCTAAAATGGATGGTTTAAAGACAAGCATGGAAGATTTGAAGATAGGCATGGAAGATTTGAAGACAAATTTAACAAATTTTCTACAAGAAATGCTTACTAACGGTGAAAGGGTAGTAAAGGAAACTCATGATGAGAACAAAAGAAATGTTAATCATGATTTCATAGACACTAATGTTGGATCTAAAACCCACCATATTCCAAAAATCGATATGAGGAAGTTTGATGGCAAGGATCCCGCAACATGGATATTACAGATGGAGCAATTTTTTGAGCTCAATAATGTGCAAAACACACAAAAGGTATGTATGGCAACTTTATATTTAGAACCAAATCAGTTTGTATGGTATCAATGGCTTTGCTTTCGTAAACAATTTATCACTTGAGCAATTTTTACGGAAGAATTGATAGCACATTATGAGGATACAAAAAGCAACACTTATTTTGGCCAATTGATAAGTCTCAAACAAAAGGGTTCAATAATGGAGCACATTGAGGAGTTCGAAAAATTGAACATAAGGGTAGAAGATATTCCAGAGGAGCATAGGATTGATGTATTCATAGGGTCTTTAAAGGATAATATCCAACATGATGTTCGCCTTTGGGAACCTGATTCATTAGAGAAGGCATTCAGGTTAGCAAAAAAATGGAAAGCAAAATTATGGCAACCGGGAAGCATACCACTCACAACTATAAAGATGGAAGTGTTGTCCCTAGTCTTCCACAACCTATAAGGTTGACACCACAACAATTGGAAGAAAAAAGAGCAAAAGGGCTTTGTTATAGTTGTGATAGAAAATACACTAAAGGTCATAAGTGTGCTGAGAAGAAATTATTCTACATAGATTGTGAAGAGGAAGAAGAAAAGGAGCAAGAAGGTCAAAAGAAGAGGATATACTCCAGGAACAAAGCCTAGATGAAGAACAAATGAATCCGACCATATCTTGTAATGCATTGGCGGGAATTACCACTCCTCCAACCATCAAGATAGAAGGACAAATCAAGAAGAAAAAGGTAATAGTGTTGATTGATTCAGGAAGTACCCACAATTTTATTCATTGTAAGGTAGCAAAAGAATTGATTGCTTCCTATATCCAACACCAAAGTGCCAAGTGATGATTGCAAATGGAGGAACAATAAATTGCTCTGGAAAGTGCCATAATATCAAGCTACATGGGAGAATATGTATTGACTAGCCCAATGTTTTCCATTCCAATGGGAGGTGTTGATGTTGTACTAGGAGTCCAATGGCTACAATCCTTAGGAACAATAGCTTTTAATTTTCAAAAACTTTTCATGAAATTTTTTGTGGAAAGAAAGGAAATTGAATTAAGGGGTATTGCAGGAAAACCGGGAAAGATAATCAACTCTAACGGTATGACAACGCTTCTAAAAAAGGAACAAAGAGGTGTAATTGCACAGTTATGTTCGCTAGATGTTTCCACATTGGAATCATCTATTTCTCCAGATCTCCAAAAAGTCTTGGACAATCATTCCAAGGTATTTGAGACTCCCAAAGGTCTCCCACCTATTCGTGATCATAATCATGCTATTCATCTGATTCCAAGAAGTGTTCCTCCAAACATCAGGCCATACAGATATCCCTATGCCCAAAAGAGTGAAATTGAACGTATGGTTGCAGAAATGCTAGAGGCTGGTATAATTCAACTAAGTCAAAGTTCTTTCTCTGCTCCAGTAGTATTGGTGCACAAGAAGGATCATGGCGCATGTGTCCGGATTATAGGGAGTTCAACAAGCTCATTATTAAAGATAAGTTTCCCATTCCTATCATTGATGAATTACTGGATCAATTTGCATGGATCAATTTACTTCACCAAGTTGGATCTTCGTTCAGGATATCATCAAATTAGAATGAACACTGAAGACATTCCGAAAACAGCATTTAGAACTCATGAGAGTCATTATGAATTTTTGGTCATGCATTTTGGCCTTACCAATGCACCTTCAACATTTCAAGGTTTGATGAATTCAATTTTCAAACCATTCCTTAGAAAATTTGTGTTAGTATTTTTTGATGATATACTAATCTACAACAAGTCTTGGAAGGATCATGTTGAACATGTTGACAGAGTGCTACAACTATTGGAAGAGAAACATTTATATGCAAAAAGATCCAAATGTTTCTTTGGAGTATAAGAGGTGGAATATCTGGGTCATATTGTATCTCATGAAGGAGTTAAGGTAGACCCTAGCAAAAATAAAGCCATTAAGGAATGGAAAATCCCCACATCCATAAAGCATTTGCGGGGATTTCTCGGGTTGATAGGGTATTATCACAAGTTTGTTAAGAATTATGGGAGAATAGCAGCACCTCTAACAACATTATTGAAGAAGGATGCATTTTCATGGACTCCAGAAGCAACAAAGGCCTTCGAACATCTTAAAGAG